>CAJGYM010000223.1:0-60499 GCA_904845305.1 Caenorhabditis auriculariae | reverse complement strand
CCCGCGTTGAACTCTCCTGTACACCCCGCAGTGTAACCAGGGGTGCACCGAGAAAGTCCAACGCGGGGTGCACTGAACTCATTTTTTTCAATTTTTGCTTCTTGCACTTTTTAAAATACCTTTATACTTCTATATCCCATATATATCATCAATTGAGACCACGTTTCAATTTATATGTTTTATTAAATGATAAATCACATAATAAGACAATGAAACAAAATAAAAACATTACAGCGAATAAATAGGGAATTTGAAAAAAATATTCGAGGATAGACAATTTCATTTACAAGATTTATAAAGAAAAAAATAACAACGTTTACAAAAATTTGAGAAAGAAAAAAAGGTCTCTAGAGCTGTTTTTCTGCGCCTTCTCCCCTTTTTCTAAGCATCTAGCCAACTTTAGACCAAAAATCGTGAGAGCATGTTAAAAAAAGTAGACATAAATCGAAAAAAATTGATAGAAACTGAAAAATTAAATCAGGAGAAAGAAATTGAATAATAAGAGAATACAACAGAAAGAGTGGATAGTACTGAAGAAAATTAGGCAAAAAACAGAACAGGCTTCATAACACTTACAAAGTTGACTGGTAATATTTAACACATGATTTCCGAGAAATTTTATGAACTGGGAAATTAATTGGTACAATAATTTTGAAAATTATGATTTTTTGAGCATAAATTCATATCACATACTATTAAACCTTTTTTATTTCAGGCACCGAAACGCTCCGCACACTTTTAGAGCTACTAAGACAAAATTACTGTAAGAAGCTAACTTTTTTCCTCGTAAAGCGTTTCGCTTCTAAAAATGTCCTTTGGAAACATCAATTGTGTTGGCAAAATGACGACTTCGCAGTTGTTATAGCTCTATAAAAAAACCGGGACCTCAGATGGCCTTGATTTTTTTATACACTAAATTTTTATACGGAGCTTTTCGGTACTTGTTTACATGAGTTTAAAAAAATTTTGCATAGTATCTTTGATATGAACTTCAGCTAAAAAAATCTTTTAAAATTATTCATCAAAATTATCACCAACGTATATTCGAAAAATTTCGGAGAACGTGTGTTCAAATTTTTAAAAACATTGTCAGTATGTTTTCTCTTTTTTTCGAACGATACTTAAAGATGGAAATTATTTTCATAGCGAGCTAGATGTGAATAAAAAAACGTCGGAAAAAGCTGAAAAAAAGGATAAGTTGTCCAATTTGATCTTTTTGACTTGTGCCAACTTCACGTTAAGCCTTCTCTAAACATATTCACTAAGAATAACTGCCAAGATAAACGCGATACACTGGCGGTTATCGACAAACTCGCAAAAATGTCGCATTTTTCTCGGCGCGACCTTGCATTTCGAACATTTTCAAATTGCGAGAGAAATGCGAGCTCGCGCCCAGAAAAATGCGAAACCGGCGAGAGAGTAGAACCTAGTGTTTGCGAGTTCGTCAATGTTGATTCCAAATGTGTTCTCAAAAACTATCGCGGATGTCTGGGAAAAAGTTACGGACCCTCAAAGCGGATAATTTCACTGTCTCCGCTTGAGCTTATTCTTGGAGGACATATAGATCTTGACCCTCTGGTCTCAAAAAAGCTTTTATTTTCGAAAAAAAAACTTTGGGCGTATTCTAAAGCTCCGCACATGATAAGAGAATGCGCGCGCGCGGTTTTCTCATATCTGGGCTTCAAAAAAATTTTTGAAAAACAGTAATTGGTTTTATGTTGTCAAAGGGACAAGATCTATAACCTCCAAAAATGAGCGCAATCGGGGAAAATGAAGTTTTCGACTTTTGAGGGTACATAACTTATTTCCCAAATTTCCGCGACCGTTTTCGAAACCAGATTTTTGATAAGCGTGAAAAACTATGTCTAGAAAACTTGGTCTCATTCCGATGCCCCACTGCGACTAGAGACCATTCCCTGGTATATTTCGACGCAATTCGCGAAGATTACTAGCATAGTCAGTTCAAAAATGAATCAATTATTTTTTTCAAACTACGCGCTCTTAAAAAAATTTAATTTTTTTCTTCTGCTAAAAAGGACAAACTCTTCCAATGTCAACTATTCAAACTTTTCATCAGCTATTAAAGAACAAAACAAAAGAATAAAAAAGTAACGGCTAAGTTACTCTGCTCCCCCTTTATTCGACTGCACTCCTTCTGTTTGTCATGAATCAGGATCAAGTCGTACGGCTATCTGAAATTAATACAAAACTAAAAATGCAAAGCTTTAAAAAAATTACCTTCATATTATATGCGTTTTTCTCTCTCTTCCTCGATGGTCATAAATTTATTCTCTTCAAATGAACCTGAAACGCATCACAAATAATCGCGAAAAAGTTAGCGAAACAAGTAAGTTTAAAAAAATATTTACTTTTTAAGAACAAACCGTTTTTTTCAACTAAAATCTACAATAGTTTTTTTAATTTTGATAGTTTCTCAAAAATTGCTTGCTGGACTCGAAAAAAATTGAAAAAAATATGTCGAGGCAAAAAAATAATTTTGGCTTTGCAAGATTTCTGCACATTTGAAAGACTCAAAAAAAGCATTTTTCCAGCGAACTATTTAGCAAAAATCAATGCGCAAGCCTTGATTACCTGACAACTTAAAAAAATGAAATGTTCAATACAGCTTTTTTTAGACTAAATTGAACAAAAAAACCTTCAAAAAAGGTTGGAATAAAAAAACCGATTCGAAATGTTCAATTCAAAAAAAGTTACATGAGCTTTTGGAAGCAAGATTACTTTTTATCCATCATTTCCAGAAGTTTGCGATCGAAAAATATAATTAAACAACGAATTTTGTATTTCAAAAAAATGTCTCAAAAACATTTGCCAATAAGAATAATAATAAGAAGAAGAAACTCATATGAAACTACTTCCATAAACTCACTAGTAATGTTAAAAACATCGAATAATAGAAAAAAACACGAAAAAAAGCGAGTGATAATAAATTAAAACAAATAAAAAAACAAATGAAAACTTCAAATTTCGTAACTTGAAATTTGAAAAACACGTTGTTCGGAACATCGTTCCAGATGACCGAGGGGTGCACCGAGTTTTCAAATTTTCGGTGCACCGAAAACATCAACGCGGGGTGCACCCAATCGCGCTGAGTTCAACGAGGGGTGCACCCCGATAGCCGGTTCGACGCGGGGTGCACCGCAACTTTTGTTAGAGGTTTAATTAGGCCACTTTCTGTACATTTTTAATCTTTAATGGTAAGCTCAAAATTTTCTTTTCATTTTTTTTTTCGGTTTTTTTAAATCGAGTTCACACTCATATTCTTCTTTTACTGTTCTAAAGGCGAAACTGAGCGTTTTTTATAATTTGGCTTGATTTTTGAAAAGATCTTCTCATTTAATTAATTTTTATTTCCCTTGTTAACTAATTCCTACTACGCAAATTTAAAAAAATATATAGCATTCATTCATTTCCGGAAATTCAATGAATTTTTGATTTTCAGACGCGAATGCGGTGATATTTTCGAAGCCGCCAAAAAACTGAAAAAAATGGAGAGCAGTTCGTCCAGTGCAAAGGATACATGTGTGCAAGTCGCGCTACGGTTCGTTTTTTCTTATATTTTTTGTGATATCTTTTTAAATGTTTTTCTGTTTCAAAAACAGGATAAATATTCGGAAAACGTCAAATATTTAATGGGTAGGAGACGAATTAAATCAAATTCCGTAGAGTTATTGATTAAAAATATTATGAGTACATATATTAAAAAAATTCAACCAATTTTTCCAAACTTTTTGATTTTTTTCGTTTGAATGGAGATAAAAAAATCAATTTGAGCTGTTGAGTTCGTGATAAAGTTCAAAAAAATGGTATGAAATTTAATTTTTTTGAAAAAAAGATTTAAAAAAACTTATACCCGGTGCAAAAGTAATCCCACAGAAATCAAAATTATCTCTCAACCTCGAAAATTTAGTTTTCTTTCCCTCTCTGACAAATTTCGAAGTTTGCGAGATCAATTTGAATACTTTTCAATTAGTTTTTCTTCCTTTTCTTGTGCTCAAAAGTCTAGAAAAGAGTATAAATTGGAGATTGTGGGCCCATATTTGGGCAACTGGGTGCGTCTTCGGCGTACTTTTCACGGCGCTGGCTTTCCTTTGTTTGTTTGTGTCTTGGCTTCTGTGATTGGATTGGAGTGGTCTCCGTTTTGGGAAACTTTTCGGGGCACCTTATCAGTTGGTATTAGGAATATATTGGATTTTACCGACTTTAATAGGTAGATTGGCTGGGGGAAAAGTATAGAAAAAAACATTTTTTTTTTCGTTTGATTATTCTTTCTTTTTGAAACTGTTGAAGGTTTTTGAGCGCCAAAGACAAGAGAAATACATTTTAAAAAAAGGAGACTCGTGTTTGAATTCGAGTTTCCCGCCAAACAGCCGCGTCGCACACGCAACGTGAGAAGTCTCGCATGCTGAGCAGGGTAACCCCGCCGTGCTAACACGGGGTCTCCGCGGGTGCCCCCGTATTAAACCCGTAAAAGCCCAGCTGATAGAACTTTTGGCAATTTTTAGCCCAACTGAGACCCCGCTTTAGCCCAGCTGGGTTACATATTTTTCTTACACCCGTTGTTCCCCCGTTTTAGCCCAACTGAGACTAAAATAACCTCAGAAACACGGGTTAAATACGGGTACACCCGTTGAGACACCTGATCAGCATGCGAGGTCGCGTGGGATTGACCATAGAAAGTTGAATAAATTTAGCTTCGAAAACCGAAAAAAGAAACAGGAAAAAGCTCTTCTGAAGCTTGAAGAGCCGACTTTTTTCTTTCTTATTAACAAATTTTTTGCAGTATCCGACCCCAAGGAACTCGAGAGAAACTTGAGGGGAGTCGAGTCTGCACGTCGGTCCTGCCTGGGGAGCCGCAGGTATAATTTCATTGATCTTTGTTTATATTAATGTTTTGTTTTTTTAAGATGAAAGGTTGTTATAGATCAATTAAAAGTTACTTTTTTCACATACTTACTTACTACTTAGATACTTAGATGGTCCATCTTCGCTTTCGACCTTTTATTGCCTTTTAGTGCCTTTTATTGATCGAAGCGTGGACCACACGTTTTCCAGGAGATCTTATGCAATCGGTCATCCAGTGTTGTCGTCCTGGTTGACTGGTATTCTTGCGAAAAAGTTCCATCCGTGGTGTTGAACGTGTTATAGCATAATTGTGGTCTTATTATCCTTTTTGCCTTGCCAGGGCTAAAAAAGACCGCCCATTCTGTTAGCAGAAGCAAGCCGAACTGCGTGACCGGTGTACCGTTAGCCGCCATAAATGGCGTTGCCTCCCCATCACCGCGTAGAGGTGGTACTTGAAGGGGTTTTTCACATGGTTTAGTTTAATTATCTTTTTTCAAAAATCGTAGTAAACGAAAAGTTTTTATCCAGCTTGAGCGGTTCTTTGAAGAGTCGTAGGAATCATATTTTCACTTTAAAGGCTACCATTGGTGCTGATCTTGCAGCTAGGACTATATTCCTGATCGACCGTCTTTTTTCCATTTATTTTTTGATTTTTATCAGCTTACTTTTCTCAGAATCTGTTAAATTATGTTTTTTAACATGGCCCTCTAGTTTGACCCGTTCATAGATGGAAAAGTTTAGAACTCCTTCAGCCCGGGACAAGGGGTCGGTTCACAAAAATTTTGAAAAACTAGGGGATAAAATTAAGTTTTAATCTCAGGATGGTAGTTTTGACCTCAATAATGCAATTTTTAGCCTCAGGGAGGTAGTATCAACTTTTATTAAGAAAATCAGGGGAGAAGGGGTCGAGGGCCTTTAAAAATAGTCTGCCCATGTATGGTCCCGTTGTTCCTTTTGAAAAAGACCGTTTACCCAATTAAATAAAATTCTTTCGTTGCTTTAAGACCTTTTTTGCAGTTTTGTAGATCAGAAGTGCATGGTAAGATTTTTTTTACTGCCGTTCTAATGTTTTGCGCCTAACAATTTCTAAGAGTTTCTCAAAGCTCTAATAAATGATTCTTTTGGGAATTCAGGTTACCATCGGCGGAGATCGCTCCTTCACTTATGACTACATTTTCGACCAACCCACCCCGCAACACGCGGTTTTCGAAGGATGCGTCGAAAGACTCGTCGAAGGCCTTTTTGATGGGTACAATGCTACTGTTCTTGCATATGGACAGGTGAGATATGTAAAAAAAAAATGGGGAAAATGAAGGTATTTTCTATGATTTTCCTTCCTTTATTTGTTCATAAAAGGTAAAAGTATTTGGATGCGTTTTTGATTTGATTATGTTTTTTTTGCTCTGAAGCTTGATTAAAGGCTGATCCTTGCCCTTATTTCATTATTAGCGGGTTATTCTGACTTTTTTTTTTCGACTTTGAATCGTGATAGAAAAAACTCCCTACGAAAAAAAGGAAGGCAAAATGCCAACCGTGCGTTGAAAAGTATTTGCTACTTACAAGTTAAAAAGAGTTCCATAAGGTTTTTTTGAAAGCTTATTTTTGTTCACCCTTCCGTCAAAACCAATTGACAATTTTCCCTTGATTTTCAGACGGGATCCGGAAAGACTCACACGATGGGAACGGCCTTCGACGCGACGGCTCATCTGAATCCCCACGACGCCGGAGTCATCCCCAGGGCGATCCAGCATGTCTTCAGGAAGATTTCAGAGTCCAAGGTGCATTATCACACGTGGGCAAGTAGAAAAGTCAATTATTCAAGGGGTTAACGTGCGAAAATCCAAAAAAAGCTACTTGGGGATTTTTAAGTGGCACCTGTAGGGACCGTAGAAGGAGTTCTTAGAGATCAAATCAAGGTAGTCCCTATAGGGGTTTAGGGTCTGATCTATTGATTCCCCTATAGGGGCCACTTTTGCGAGCTTTAGTGGCCCCTATAGGGGTTTTAGGCACAAGGAGGTAGTGTTGACAGAAATAAATATTAGCTTTAACTTAGGCATTCATTTTTATTGGCTTGTGCAGTTTTTTAAAGCGTTCGCGATGCCTTTTTGTCCCCAATTCGATATCTTTCACATTTCTAGGTTTTTTTTTGGTTGAAGAAACTATTTTTGGCTTCAAATGATTTTAAAAAGACATTTTCAAGAAGATATTTCTCACTAAAAAGTTTCACTAAAGCGACAATTTTTGGATTTTGATCGAAAAATTCTATCTGCTTTTTCAACGAAGAATTTTCTGTAACTTCCGAGTTGTAAAAAAATTTGAATGCCTGTTTTTTTCAACGAGGAGATCTTTTCAGTCGAGTTCCCTAAGTCAAGGCCTTCTGGAGCCGATCTTCGAAGTCTCGGTGCAGTTTGTTGAGGTTTGAAATTCATTTCCAGGGTCAAATGAACAAAAAAATCCACTGTTTAGCTCTACAACGACGACATTCTGGACCTGCTGACGGAGGACCGGGCAACCTCGGCTTTGATCCGAATCCATGAGGATAATCGAGGAGAAATCGTGTTGAATGGGGTTGCCGTTCGACCGGTGCAGGACTTGGAGACGGTTCGTGAAGAAGAAAATTGAAATTTCAGGAAAAATCATGAATTTTTCTCCTCTATAGTCCATTTGAGGCGACTTGAAACTGTTATTTTTTTTTTCTCTGCACCCTTCTCGCCTCACGGCAACGCTCCCATTTTGACGTGCTATTTCCATGTTTCTCTTACCTTCAAGGTGAGAGACAGAGAGACGCAGAAACCCGAAAACTATCCAGTTGCTGTGGAAAGACTATACTTGCATTAAAAAGGCAATTTTAAAGATAGAACCTAGTTTTTTGTACTCGTTCGTTGATTTTGAGTGAAACAGCGAGGGCACTGAAGAGACGCAGTTTCTCTGTTTCTCTGACCTCTCTTTAGATCACGTTATCCTTTTTTCGCTGGAAGTTAGAGGTCCTGTATTGCAGTATCATAAGGTTTTTTTCAGAGTGTTTTTGATTTTATTGATTTTTAAAGTTTTTTTTTCTTTTTCTCAGGCCTCTCTTCATCTCTCACGTACTCTCGTTTAGGAGATTAAGAGCATTTTACAATTTTTTGTTTCAATCAGTTTTATCATTCAAACTTTTCAAATGTTTACCAGGAAAACTAGAAAAATGTAAATTTAGGCAATACTTTTCAAGTTGAATAGGTTTTTGGAGCCTAATTATATGGTCGTTTTGCTTCAAATGCTGTTGATCCAATCCCTAGCCCTCCTTTTTGCTTCCAGACGATGGAAATCCTGAAAAACGGCGCTCTGAACCGAACGGTGGCGTCGACCAACATGAACGAGCAGTCGTCCCGGTCTCACGCCATTTTCACGCTCCATCTGAAGCAGCAACGTGTCGTCAGCAGCCTCGATGAGAACGGACAACCAACTCCGCCCAAGCCGGTCAGTGGTTTTCTGATTTTTGAATAGTGCGAATGGCAAAGACGGGGAATTTGTGCAGGTTGAGACTTTCAAATCTTCTTCCGGTAGGGAGTGAGGAGTGATCTGGCCAATTTTCAGGAAATTCATAACCGCGAAGGAGAATAACCTCCCATGTGAGCACCTTTAAAAACAGAAATGTCCTTTATTTATTTCTCGAACTTTCTTGATTTTTCTCAGCATTTCGATTTCCCAGGGCGACATGGAGATGGAGATGCTGTCGGCCAAGTTTCATTTCGTCGATCTTGCCGGATCGGAAAGAATGAAAAGGACTGGAGCTACTGGAGAACGTGCCAGGGAGGGAATCAGCATCAACGTCGGATTGGTAAGAAATCAAAGAAAGAATGAAAAAAAAGTCAATAAGTATTGTACTTGGAATAGTGGGGTTAACAGTTGAGCCTTTAGAAAAAATTCCCCTGCTAATATTATATTTAGACTGAATCTAAAAAAAGAATCTAAAAAATTGTTAACCTGGTTCTTTTTGATACAGTCATATCTACTTGAGATTTCAGGGATTCAAAAAAAATTTTTTTCAAAGATGAAGCCCAAAATAAATAAAAAAGAATTAATTTTCAGCTAGCCCTCGGTAATGTCATCGCCGCGTTGGGCGGAGCAACTGGAAAAGTTTCCCATGTACCGTATCGCGACTCCAAATTGACAAGATTGCTTCAAGACTCTCTTGGTGGCAACAGGTGAAGCTTTCGAGGGTCTTTGAGCATTTTCAAGGCTAGAAAGGATTAATTATTTCAATTCAAGCGGAAAAGATTGAAAAAAAGATCAGTTGAAAGTTTATTGAAGTAAAGAGGTTAATAAAGAGTGGTATGTTCGAAAAACTTAATAAAGTGTTCTGAAGAAAAAATGTTAGTTTAAAAGGTCTTGCTGTGTAGTTTAAAGACGCATAGATGGTTTCAGAAAGGTCTCGAAGCGAAGAGTCATTTTCATTGTAAATCTGGATCACGCAAAATTTTTTCAATGCGCATAAGTGGGCATGTAAAAAACACAATCAAGGACAATTTGGCTTACAAATTTTTTGAAAAGGGGTATAAAAATAGTTTTGAATCCGAGGAGGTATGGTTAGGCTTACAAGATAGGTCGTTTTTATTTGCGGTTAGGATCCGCCCAAAGTTTGGCCAGAATACTCCTCGATCTATCAAAAGAATTTTCTAAAACTCTCAGCTTGCTCAATTTCATAATTTTCGAAAAATAAGTGCCCAAAGCTTGAAATATAGCATATTTCGATAGCTTTTGAAAAATTTTTTCACTTTGAGGCGCTGTATCTCAAAAACTAGAAAGTTGTGCAGGTTGAGACCTTCAGAACCGTTTTCTAGTACATCAAAGAGTGTTCTGACCAATTTTCAATGACAGCCCGACCGCAAAGAAAAATGATTTTCCTTGTTAAGAGAAACTTTACGACATTTAAAAAAATGCTGTCCATTTGTGAATATGAATAAAACGAAGTAAAAAGTCAAGAAATACATGTCTTTATTTGAAAATCCTAATAATCAATTTCCCCTTTTCCAGCCGAACTTTGATGATCGCCTGTGTCTCACCCAGTGACAGCGATTTCGTCGAGACCCTCAACACGATGAAATACGCGAACAGGGCCAAGGAGATCAAGAACAAGGTGACTTTACTCCTTTCTTCGAAGTTATAAAAATATATTCCTCAGGTGGTCGCCAACCAGGACAAATCATCGAAAATGATCGGGGAGCTGCGCGGAAGAATCGCTTCTTTGGAATCGGAGCTTCTCGAGTTCAAGCAAGGCCGTCGGACTTTGGATTCCGACGGAACGGAAGTCGTTAATGATCAGTATCATGAGAATGTTCTACTCACGGTGAGTTTGAAGATTCATAAATTGAAAGTGGAAAAAGACTTACGTGAAAGTATGGCTACTAGGAAAGTATTGGAAAAATCTTGAGGAGCCTGAAAATGCCTCGAAATAGCACGGAAAAGACGAAAAAAAATTTTTTTTCGTAAATTTCTCAAACAGTAAAAGCACTCTACGCCCCATGGAAGTTTAGTACTTTTTAAAGAAAAAAATTTTTTAAACTAGTAGGAAACAAACCGTAGTAGCCAAGAAAGGTGATTCAACTGAGGTCGTTAATGATTGTTATCTTTGGCAAATTACGGAAAAAAATGGACCCATATTCAAAGAAAAACGGAAAATTGGTTCTTATGATTAAATTTTTTTGGTTTTTTTCACTTCTTTCAGTGTTACCAATATCATTAAAATGTATAAAATTTTTTGTAGGTCTGTCTTAATTCGAAAAAAATTTAGAACAGGGAAGCGGGCATTTTGTATTCAAAACTGTCATGCAACAGAAATATTGAAGAGTTCGGCTCAGTCTTTAGAAAAGTTTGAGTTTGAAGAAGTTTTTTTTCGGAAGGACCGTCATAAGTAGTAGAATTAACTTTTTCCAATGGTACAGTCTTTGAAAGTATTTTGAGTTCGAAAAAAAGAGAGAAGTGATTAACTAGAAATTTGCATCTAGAAAATTTTCAGGGCTTTCAGTCATTGGATTAAGATTTTTTTTTTGATCGGTTTTTATACGTTTTTGATGTTTTGAGTGAAAATATTTTTTGTGAAATCTTAAAAACGGATATAGTTGAGCCATTTGAACCCCAAAATCTGTATTTTGAGGCCGAGGTGAATCAGTTGCGATTCCGAGTGAAGGCCTTGACGGAGACGAATGAGATTCTGAGAAGCCGAAACGTAGACTTAATGGCGGCCAAAGACTCGGCGGCCCTTCAATCTTCAGGTTTCTTCAAATTTCCAACAAGAAAAGGGAAATTTGTGATTTTAGACTCTGTCAATGGTAATACGGGCGAGGATGGAGAAGTTGACACGGTCCAGAAGACGTTCCGGAAATATCTGGAGGAACTCGAAAGGACCAAATCTTCTTTGTACGAATCCCAGGCGACCTGTGACCAGTTGCGCAAGGAAATGAGCCGTTGGAAGGCGCAGGTGAATAGAAATATCAGGAAAAGGTCAACGGATGTATATTGAAAATGAAAATAGTTTGAATGATCAGGGGGAAATAAATCCAGCGAAACTTGAGAAAAAGAAGCTTTGAATTTTTCATTTTACTATCAGAGTATCTTCACGAATGATATAGAAATAGGAGCACGTGAAAATGCTTACACCACTAAAGTGGTCACTAGAAATGCACAGAAGCGTCCGGCTCGCGTTACCGAGGTTCGAGAACACTTATATGAACGTTAGGCACCTTCTGAGTCATTTAGTGATCCCTCAAGGGGTGTTAACGTCTCTTCAGTGATCACTTTAAAGGTCGGTATCAATTTGCGCGCGCGCTTGGTGTCTGAGAACAAATCCCAGATTTTTTATTTAATCGTCGTCTTTGAAAGAAAAAATAGTCTTTTTAAGCAAAAACAGGCAAATTTTAGGCGACTGGACGAATCCCTCAAGACAGCGTTTTCTCGCCAAACATCACCACGAACAAACTCATCGACATGGCTCGTAGTGAAATCGACCGCGAGAGGAAGAACTTTGCCACGGCTGATGGTAGGTTCTGGCCAGAAAAGGGTCTTTTCATGAGATTTCATTAATATTTTTGAAGTCAGCGACTTTTTTAAAGTCTAGTTTTGTTCAGAAGCAGCACGAAACTTCAAGTTTAAAAAAAGGACTTTATAATCAGTGGATCATTTTTAGTACTGCAAAACGTATTCCTTGCTATATTTTTCTTCGTTTCAATATTTTTTAGTTCCAGCTTCAAAAATCGAAAAGCTCTGACTTAGAAAATAACAAAAGAAAAACATTCAAAGACCTATAGGCCATTTTTCCATAGAGTTTTCCGCGTTTTGCAGCTGGTCAGACGTCGGACTACGCTTCTCTGGGAGCTGGAGCAGCTACCGAGGAAGATGGGACGAGCAACGACGCCGACGAGCTGGACGAGGATGACTTGGACCGTGATGAAGACATGGATGAGGACGAGGCCGAGGAGATGAAGAAGGATGCCGGTGCGTGGAATGGGGAATAAGGATGGATTTTGAGAGGAAAAAAAATGAGTCACTGTAAAAAAAAGATGAGCTTGAAAAACAAGTTTCTTAAAGCAACTATGAGATGATAGTACCTTGGTACGAATATTTTTTAACAGAACATTGAAAATCTGTTTTTTTCCCATTTTTTTCTCATTTTTCACCACTTAGCGCTGATAATTTTTTTTAAAGACTTGTTCGGCAATTTTAAGTAGGAGCCAGCGTCATAAACTGTCCCTGTGGGACCTGGTCTTCAAAATAGCCACATCAGGCGAGATTTGTGCGCTCCATTGCTAATTGTCTGATAGTAACAAAATAACTTAACAAATTAGATAAGATTTCACGATTCGGAGCCTTTTCATATCTCCCTAAAAGTTTTTTTTCAAGGTTTTGAGCGATAAAAATTTTAGAAAAATGGTGAATTTCTGTGAATTTCAGAATGCAACGCCATGCAGGACAATCTTAACGATGTGATGTCGGAGATCTCCATCAAAGAACGGTTTGTTTGAAAATTTTTTGTAAGATTTTCTCCAAGAACAGAAGAAAGATTTTCTCGGTCAAAAAAGTTAGGTCAAAGAAGGTCGTAGTAGTATTAAATCTCCAATCTTTCTACTTCCAACTTGAAAAATTTAGTTTTTCTCTTTCTTCAAGCTGATCGCCAACCTCAAGTTTAATTTTTCAGACTCATCGAGCAGCTCGAAATCTCTGAACATCGTCTTCAAAGCCTCCGAGTGACTTATGAACGGAAACTTTCGGAGCTTTCACTACGAATAAAAGCGACCGAGGCCGAGAGAGATAAGATCCTGGCGGAGGGTGCAGCTCGTCAGACGGGGAAGATGAGCGACGATCAGGCCAAGGTAGAGTTTTGAATGAAAAAAGCCGTTCTGAAGCATCTTGGTGTTGCTAAGAATGATTGAAATGGCGCAGTTATTTTGAATCTTCAGCGCGTCCGACTGAAAACGGCTTGTGCGTCACAATATCCTAAAGGAACGGTAGAAGAAAGTCGCTCCAAGTCGGGCGCAAGTTTAGGACAAAAACGCGAACTCTTTGAGCAATTTCATGCAGGCCATAGGAAATAGAGTTTTATGTAGATGTATTTGAAAAAATCTGACCTGTCTGCGCTCTCTTTTCTCTCACCAGATGAGGTTGCAGAAAGATTGAAATATCACTTTGGTAGGGGAACGAACACAGAGAAATCAGATTTTTTTTAGCTTTTTCGCGAAAAGAAATTTTTATATATGCTGAAAATCGGTGCAAGCGAGAGATCAGCGGCGTTCCGAAGAGACTCCAGAGAAATCAAAAAAATCTGGTTCTCTACTTCTCTTCTTGGGGCCTCGCCCTCTCTCTAAAACGAAAATTAGGGGTAAGTATTGAACCAGTGCCCCTTGAAGAGACGCCAGAGAAGTGAGAGGACCTTGTTTCTCTGCGTATCTTCAGTTCATCATCCCTCTCTCGTCTAGCTTTTTTTTTTTTTGTTTGAAAGTTTGAAAGTTTGAAGGGACAAAAACTTGTTTTTGAAATAAGGAAATTGAAAAGTAGCCCATCAGTTTACGGTGAAGCTTTAAAAATTACAGCTTTTCGTAAAATAAAAATGTTATCTTTTCTCACAAAATGTTGAAAATAAGATCAAGGAAACGAAACGAAAAAAGTTTCTCACAGTGCAATTTTTTCTCGTCCTGCACATCTGGAATCGATTCCGTCACACATTGGCCGCTCATGTGAAAACGATCATTTTTGCTAATTTTGTGTCGATTTCTCGGTGGCTCCGCTGTACATTTTGACTATTGAGATGGTTGTGAACATTTATGTAAGGGAAATGGTGGGTTTTTCTCTATTTTTTTCAAGAGGATTAGTAATTTTTTTCTAGAAAGTTTTAGAGCTGGGGAAGTTTGAAAAAATTGGATAAGCGTCTTTTTCTGCAGTTTTTTTCTTGAAACTAACGTCTGGTCTTGAAAAGTTTCTGAGAGAATTGATGGGTTTTGAATTTCCCATCATAAGTAACGTCAGAAATCAAATATGGGGGGTTAAACAGCGCAAATATTCAAAAACAAGCTTTTTTTCAAATTCACTTATCGTACTTAGAAAGCATGGAAAGGTTCTCAACTTTTTAAATCTATGAATTGTCATCCAAGTTAATCATTTTGTAAGTTTATAACAAGTTTATGAGCTTCTTATGAAACGTATTGTACATTGCTAAAGGATGTTGAGATTTTTTTATTAAAAAGTTTTTTTCATTTCTTTTTTTCATTTTTTTAATAAGTCTCTCTGCAGATTTTTCGGATTTCTTTCTATTAAATTTCATCGAGAAGCTCCAAAATGGGACATTAACATCTCAAAAATTATTTTACTGAAGATATAAAGTATCGTCAGAAAAGATTCGGTAACCATTTTTTGCTCACCATTTACTTATATCAATCTTTCTGAAACTTTCTAAGTAGCGTTTTTTTTTCTATGAATGGGATTTCCATCAGAGTGTTACAAATAATAGTCACCAGAATTCCAAAAAGTTTCAGAAACTGTTTTTCGTATTTTTTCTGACAGAACAGTACCTTTAAAAAATCTCAAGAAAATGAACTTCGTCTTAATAATCATTTATTGAGAGAAGTTCAAACTCTAAAGATTTTGTTTTGATCCGAAATTCGGCCTATGATACAAGTTCAAAACAGTTTAATCTTGGAGGAATCGACTCAAAAAAAACATCAAAGGCAACTTGAATATTGCCTTCTGTTCGGGGAAAAAAATAAGCAGAAAAAAGGGATGAAACTGAATTTTCAGCGAATCCGAGAGGAATATGAGAGGAAGATCGCCGACATGCGCAAGGAGTACAAGAAGCTGCAAGCCTTGGAGCGCGAACACCAGAAGCTGCAGGAGAAGGGCGAGCGAGAGCGGCAGCAGATGCGACAGTACGAGTCCGAACTCAAGGACCTCAAGAAGATGAAGGTCGACCTCGTGAAGAAGATCAACGAGGAGAAGAAACGCCAGCAGCAGCAGGCTCAGGCCAACGCCAAGGCCTTGGCTGCCCGGGACAAGCAATCCAGGTAGAGACCTACAAAGGGATAAACGAGGCTCTGACATGATTTTCATGTTTAGAAGGGTTAAATGTCTTTTTTTGGGTTTTGGTCGCATTTGGAATGGCTTAGGAAGCTTCAATGTTTTCCATGGTCTTTTGGGAAAGTAGTTTTGAGTCGGGTGCATTTTTAAGAAGTCGAATGAACTATATATATCCTAGATGGAACATGCATCTTCAACAAGAGAGCCACGTTTAGAAAGTCTTCAATAGTTCTTTTGGTTTTGGTCGCACTTGGAATGGCTCAGGGATCTCCAATGTTTTTCCATGGTCTCTTGCGAAAGTAGTTTTGAGTCGGATGAATTTTTTTTTAGCAGCCGAGTGAACTATATATATCCTAGATCAAACATAGAATTTTCAACATGATTGCCACGTAGAGAAAGTGTCAAAAGTATTTATTGTGGTCGCACTTGGAATGGCTCAGGAAACTCCAATGTTTTTCCAGGGTCTTTTGCGAAAGTATTTTTGAGTCGGGTGCAAAAAATAACTTCTATCGAGCTCATCCTACTGAATCAACTCATCTCAGCTTTGATCAAAAATGTTCTACAACCTTTAAAGATCTAAGAAAAAAAACTTTTTTTTCCCTCGTCTTCCATAAGAAGCACCAAAGTTTTCAAGAATGCATAGACTGTTGCAAGCAAAAAAGGAAGAAGCTATAAAACGAGACACTGCGTCACTTTTTCAGAATTGATTCTATATTTTATGATGATGTTTTTTTTGTTGGCTTATTTGAAAAAGAAGAATTTTAGGATGCAAGCGAACAAGATCCGAACCCTGGAGATGAAAGACAAGCAGAGGGAGCAGTTTTTGAAGAAAACGACAGTGGAAGTCAGCCAGCTGAGAAAGGAGAGGGTTGGTCCATTTTCTGAGATTTCAAGGATGTTTTAGAGAAAATTTTGGGCCTATAGTTCGACCAAAATGAATAAAATGTGAAAATGAATACGTTTGAGTAGTAGAAAAATTTGTATAGGTTCTATTTTTTTCGAAACTTAAATGGAGTTCTAGACCAACCAGAATGAAAAAAACATACAATATAAATAAGAAAAATTTTTGTATTCATTGAAAATACTTCACTTATTGTTTTTTTATTCTAAGGGGGTACCCTTGAGAAAACAGAGTTTATCTGATTTTTGAGGATTCCGGTAAAAAGAAATGAAAGTTTTAGACGTTCTAGCTGATAAATTTTGCCTCGGAACATCATCAAAAATTTCAAATTGGACAAGTAACAAAAAATTATATTTTTCGAAAAGTCGGAAAGAGCAGAATTGGAAGATCAAAAAGCGTTTGAATATTGTATATAGTTTGCCGAAATTTAATATTTTTCAGAGTTCTAAAAAAATAATTCTGAGATGGAATTTCCTTGATTGAGACATCACTTAATAAATTAGACGCCTGATTGGATTTTTGACCTATTTTTCGGGATAGTTTTGGTTATCTTCTGCATTATTTTAATATCTTTCTGTTTCATAAACTTATCTTTCCATGTTTTCAAGTTTTTTTTTTTAAGTACCCGATTTAAATTTTGAAAGTTTCTTGAAATCATTGAACCACCTGCTTCAGAGAAAAAGTTTTTTCTCCATTTTTGGCTTAAATTCGAGTTTTGTCCCTTCACAGTTCTCAATCTTTCTAATTATGAAAAAAGATGTTTTGAGAATCGAATAATCTGTTCCTTGCTTTGGAATTATAAGGTCCTGAAGCGTACCGTAGCCAAGTTTCATTCAATGTTTAACCGATAACAAACGAACTTGTGAGAAAGGAAAATTTATTGGGAAAATGTTCTTTTTGGAATGACAAAGCTGAACTCTTTTACTAGGCCCAACAACAAGCCGCAGCTCGTGCCCAACTCAACAAGACGTCGACGGCAGCGGCGATGCGAACCCCACGAGTTCCAGTCAATAGAAGAAACCTCCGGGCGGGCCAGCCCGAGAAAGAGCTCTCTTTCTCCCCGAAGCAGGCCAAGATGAAGTGGAGCGCCATTGAGAAGATGGTCAGTACGAAAAATTGAAGGCTTCAATTGCTTTTTTCAAGGAATTCTAAATTAGTTACTTTTCAGTCTGTTTTTCTTGATGCTTGAAATAGCTTTAAAATTTGTAGGGTGTGGTAAGTTTGAGTGGACCCCGGTGGGACTAAAAATGGTCGATTTTCCCAAGGATCATTTTGTCCCTCCGAAGACGAGCTTTAGTTATCCAAAGGATTACTCAAAATTACCTCAGGAATTTTTACAGTGATCACTATAGGGACTGCTTGAATTTTCGGCCCCTCTAAAGGGACTACTTGAGTTTTCGGTCCCTCTAATTATATCTCAAAAAAGTAATTCTTAATTTCGAACTCTCCAGTGGCCACTTGCATTGAACTTCTCAAAGATTAACGTCATCTGGAATTTTTATTTTGTATTGGAGCTCTTAAATGGTCACTCCTCAATTTCTAGAACGCTTGTTCAAGGTTATAAGTTCAAGACGTTGAAAAATGATATATTATACATCAATAATTATATTTGGAAAACTGTTTTTTCAATAATATAGTTGATTTTTCACCATTTTTCAGCTCGAAAGGTCGGTAGTGAAAAGGCAGTTGGTGCGAAAAATGGAGGATGAGCTTGAACGATATCTGCAAGAACGCCATAAGCTCATTAGTGATATCGCTGTTTTGGTGGGTTCTTCGATTTTATGGAAAATATTCATTTTCGAAGCATTTTATTTTGGTTTGATGATTTTTAGAGAAGTTAATGAAAAAAATCCATTGACGAGGAAGGGGTTTTTAACTTTACGGTTGGAAAATTTATTGAAAGTGAATATTTTTTGATACACCAGATTTTCAAGCAAAAATAATGAAAATCGCAATTTTCAAAAAGTTGTCAGAAGCGATCTCAAAAAGCCCATTTCAACGGTTTTAATGAAGTTATTCAACATTGAGCTGTCCATTTTTCGAAAATATTTTGCAGGTTGTGACTGTTAGGATCTTGTTTATTTTTGGAAAAATCTTTAAATCTCCTCGTTTTGATTAATTTTGAGATTTCTAAGATCTTCATTATTTATTTAGAATGTCCAATTTTCAAACGGAATAACCTTCCTTATGGAAGTAATTTGAAGAAAATTCGCAAAAAAGCCAAATTCAGGAGAAAACTTTCGTCTCGAGCAGCGAAATCATCGACCGCGACGGCCTGATGGAGGCTTTGGACAGCGCCAAGCAGAAAATGATCTACCTCCAAGAACAGATCACTGAGTCCCAGAAGGCCATCGTGGACGTCGACGAACAAGTGGTGAGAGAAAAAAAAAGGATGAAAATTATATCATAGGCTTTCAGAGTTTCATTCATTCAAAAATTAGTTTTAATTTTTTATCACATTTTCAGTAAGAGAAAACCAAAGAAAAAAATCTGTCGAATTCATAAAGTCCAATCACTCAGTCAAAAAAATGGTTAAAGAAATTTTTCTAACATTTCAAAGGAAAAAAACAAAGAAAAATCTTTAAGATTATGAATTTTTTTCAGTGAAAAAGGTGAAGAAGAATTTGAAAAAGCGTCTTTTTCCACCATTTTTACTTAGATTTTTTTCATGGTAAAACAAGTGCAAAGTATAACTAACAATAAAATAGTTCTAGATTCTGAAATTTCGTTTAATTTGGACTTTTCTCAATTTTAGGTAAAGTCCTTCTGATTTGAATATTTAGTTTCTGAAGGTTAGTAAGAAGGGGAAATTCTCATTTTTTTCGAAGTTTTTTTCTAAATTCTTAGGTAAGCGATGCCAGTTTCAGGTGGTAAATTCACTAAAGTGAACGAAAAATTTGTAAAAAAATTACAGGTTAATATTTTGTATTTTTCTAATTTTAGGACATTTTTTTCGAGAGATGCAAAGGCGGAGTAGCCACTTCTCGTTGTTTTTTTAATTTTAGCAATTTTATATACTTATTTTTCCCGAAAAAAATAATTTTAATTCCACAACGAAAGTGAAAAAAATAGCAAGTTTTAGGACAATGTAACAATAGAAAAAAAGTGCTTAGCATCGTATGTACAACTTCAAAAAAATTGAAAAAAAGAAGAAAAAAAGGAAAAATTTTTCAATGGGAAGCCGATATGAAAAAGTAAACGGGGGAGAGAATTTTTTTCACAAAAAGCTGAAAAAAAGAATGAAAAAAACAAGATGAGTAAATATTGAATTGCACAGGGAAAAGGGTTTTAACGCTAATTTTTCGATTTTCAAAGGTTAGTGGCAAAAAATAGCTCTCGACTGAGGAAAATGCGCTCCAACGGTAATTTGGATGGATTCCTCGTTTCTTCAACATTTTAAAGAAAAGGAAAGGAAAATGGAGGATCAATGGGCGAATAATGCGTAGGAAGTCTGCTCTAATGAGAATTTTTCGATTTTTTTGTGTTATTTTTTGTTTTTTCGCGTAACTGAACTACCCGGTGAAGGGGAAACGCGTCGAAGCGTTTTACAAAGAGAAAAAAAAAGAAATTAGAAATGCAATCTGACCAGTTTGATTAAACTTAAGTGGCTTTTCGAATTTTTTGATTTCTTATGTGGCGGTAAGCGATCCTCGTCCTCCAGTTACCAAGACCTGGAAATTTGAATTTAATTTTTCAAAGTGAATTCGAGGCCATGGTCAAGAAGTTTAAACGAAAAATTTTATGAACTCAAAAGTAGCTCTTTCAAGGAATTTTTAACTTAAGTAAATTCATGAAAAAAAGAGATTGATCTGAAGTTGTGGTTAAAACTGAGCCTGAAAGTAGAACTGAAGCTTATAATCTGCAATATTTGTGTAAAATTTACGAAGGTTGACTGAAAGTCTAGAGAAGAGATATTTGGCTCTTAAGCCTGGTTATTGCCCGAAAATTACAAAAATTTCGGATTTCTGGATTTTGAAGACGCAGAATTGGAAGGCCCAGCTTTAAAAATGGTCCTTTGGACAACATAGACCAGTTTTTAAAAAGAAAATTCAATGACTTTTTCCAAAAAAAGGGGTTTTCGTGAGTTTTCGACACTGAAAAACGCTTAACATAGCTGTTCCTGTGATTCTAAAACCACACGTAAAATTACCTAGCTCGAAAAAGGTTTTCATGAATATTTGAACCTTTTAATAGTCCGATATACTCAAACCTTCTCTCTTTGGAATTTTTAGACAGAGAATTTTTAAATTACCCAGCTCGAAGTAAGGTTTCTTTGCACGGCTCAGAACAGACTCACTAGTGAACTTTTTCCTAAGTTTGGCCATCTTTATGAATAATCGAAACCTGGGATGGGCAGTCGTCCGACTGGCTGACTCCGGCCCCAATCGAGCGTTTGCTTATGCGAGCGCCGATGGTGGAGCGTCGTTGCGAGAGGTCGGGAAGCGGTTCCGGCTCAGGGGGACTGAAAAGCTCAACAAAATGCCGGGGAATTATTCATTTCGGCTCACTTTTTTGCTCGTCGAATCGTCATAAAGGTCAAAAGGGCGAAGAGGACCGCGCAAAAGGCGGCGGCCGAGGCAAAAACCGCCCGTCGCCATCCGCTTTCGCGGCTGAAAATGCCGAGCCAGACGCAGATCGCCACGCTGATGATCAGGCCCATCGCGCAGAGGAAGAGCTGGAATTTGGGATTTTTGATGTTTCAGAAAAGGAATTTAGTGTGGTATGGGTTTATTTTTGGAAGTTCCGTGTAACTCGTATTTGGAATTTTTTCGTTCCATATCTGGAGCTTTGGGACATTGTTACTATTGGAAACTGCCTTGGAACGAGAGGGAATTTTTAAATCATAGAAGGGTTGCCGAATGAGGACTAGGCCGGCTAGGTCTGTCTTACAATCGAGACTTGCGAAAACGATTTTTCAGTATATTTTTTAAAGTTTGGAGTTGTGTTTATCGTCAGCTAATAGATACAAAAAAACGGAGGAACTGATTATTTTCTCACCAATAAATGAGAGAAAGGCTAGAACTTTTCTCGAAAAAACCATGAGAGAAGCAGAAAAATTTCTTTGATAATCAACGATTTTTTTTTCTCAATTTGGATCATCCGAAAAGTTGGACTAGATCGAAAATTGAAAAAATCTTACTTGGCCACCGGGAGTGATGCGGGAGTGAGATTGGCTGGGAGCTGTCAAGATTTGCTTGATCGGCACTTTGTAGGCGTCGCTGTTGAAGCTGTTCTGAAATAAGGGATTTCGGAAATGTTACTCGAGTTTTTTCCGGATTTTTTGAAATTCTGTGAATCTGGCAGTAAAACGAGTATTTTCCGAGATAAAAAGGGTCAGACGAACCTTCATTTGGACGCTCGGACGCTTCTCATTAGCTAGGCTTGACCGTTTATCTGACGACGTTGCCATTTTCGTTGTTTCTCAATGGGAATTGAGAATATTCAAGTCGAGTTGAGAGAAGAAAAATGAAGGGGAAAGCGGCGGGTGAAGTGTTTTCAGTTCTTCCAGTGGTTTCGGAGGGGATCCGTCAGCTGTGCCAATTGCCTCAGGTGTATGAGTGTGTGGATATTTGTTGTTTTGTGTTTCGAATCGTTTTTCGCCGTGTGAGAAATTCGGGTGAGGTGAATGAACTTTTTGAACGCACGAGACGAGGTTGAGCTGAAAAAAAAAACACTTGTTTTTTGTTGATTTTGAAAAGTTGAAAGGTGATGATAAGATCGATTGCGACGGGTTGTCAACAAGTTATTGCGGGAGGAAAATTTAGAGATCACTAGAGAGGATAAGTATGCTTTAGTGACCACTTGCATTTTCTTTTCTAGTAAGTGAAAATGAGATTGGAGAACGTATGAATGAATATAATGGGCTTGAAAGAGCTTTGGTTGATTATAATAGGTATCCAAGCAGCCGTAACGCGACCGCTACGCTTTGAGCCATTCCCAAGATGTTCAGGAGCCGATTAGGAATTTTCACCAGTTAAAAACGGTTGGAGAAGATATTAAGATACGGAGGGAACGGTATCTTTAAACAAATAAAATGGAAACGACAAATGCGCTCTAACGGACTTTAATCTTTATTGCAGTGCCTTCTCATTGTTGACATATGGATTATTGACAAAAATCGAACAAGTTTCAAAAAAAAAAAGATGATAGGCAAAGAGAAATTTTAATAAAAATGCTTCATGATCGAGACTTAATAAGAATCTATGAGAAAGAGTAAGTTCCAGAGACTTTTTCTTTCAGTCAGCATCAACTGCGCTCCGATGAACTATGGCCGTTTTAAAAATCGCAACTTCGTTGATACGAAATGTAAGAACATTCCCGATTCCTATAACTTTACTCGAAAATTCAGAAGGGAGGGATTCGGCGGAAGTTCAGTGTTCAGAGCTTTTTTGTGAAATGATGTCATACGAACATCACAATGGCTTTAAAAGGAAACAAATTGTGACTAGATCCTATTTTTGGTGAGAATGGGAGAAAAGTACAGCTCTGAATAATTATATAAGCTTCTTGGCTTGTGAGCCTATTGAAAGTAAAAACTCCGTCCAAATGAGACATTTTTTGTAGGCATAACGAGAAGGAGTATAAACTAGAGCCTTCAGAAGCAGGAAGAAGGAAAATGGATGCTTTATATGTCTCTTGCTCACCAAATTAATTGGTTAGTGGTAAATTGAAGCCGGGAAGCCTAAAATTGGAATGAATGGAAAGGCGAGATTGTGGAATTTTCAAAGGTCGGGAAATTGAATTAATCGAGTTGGTATTTGAACTTGAGACGGATGATTTGTGGGTGAGAAGGTTACAAAAAGATGATAAGCTCTAATTTCTTCCATTTTTTGCAAAGATAATTATGGGTTTAGAAAGGTCGAAATATGATAACGAGCATGGCATTTTACTACATAAAAAGGACACAGCATATTAATCAAAAAATTATAAAATCTGCCCTTTGCCAATTATTTAAGTCTTTGATTGATTGCAAGAATAATAATGGGTTTAGTAAGGGCGACTTCAAAGAGCCGGAATCAAAAATGGCCATATAAACTAGAAGATGTGGTTTTAAAAATACGATTCTGAATGAAAAAAATGAGCAAACTATAAACGGCCACCCTCACACGCTGTTTGTTGTTTTTTCGCCACTAATGGCTTTCGGAAGAGCTTTATTTGGGAGCAAGAATGAAGCGAGGGAACGTTTCGGGCGAATGACGGGAGCCTCCGCCGGATGGCACGAGCCACGCGCTCATCACCAAGCGTCAAGAAAGAGAATCAACCGCGTTTTCACGGTTGAACGGGCGCCACTCGGATAGACACTGACAAGGGTTCTTGGTTTTTCCGGATATCGGGAAATCGAGTCTTCAGAAAAAAGAGCCGCTGTGGAAGATTGCACCTAGCCTCTGAAGAATGTCCAGAAAAGGAAGGTGACTTCGTCGAAATTTTAAGAAGACTCTGAACTTCGGATATGAGCTGAATGAAAGATAGGGACAAAAGTTCAGATTATGCGTTCAGACTTAGGTTCCTAATGCTTGCTTGCGCAAGTAGTTTCAGGTCGGTCACATCGCCATAGTTGCCATAATTCGTGCGACCAAGTGTATTAAGAATTTTTGTAAAGTTCTTGAATAGAGCTAGAGAGAAGGAGGGCCTTTGGTTAAGCCTATTTGAACGCTAAAGGCAGCTCTAGTGTTGAACCTTAGGTTTTCAATGCTGGTTTGCGCAAGCCGTTTTTGGTCGGTTGCTCCGTTTCATAGATAAGGAGAGCGTCCAAGGAACGCAAGAATTTAAGATTTCCGAAAAAAAAAACACAATGAACATTTTTTTAAATAGATTCAAAAGGGAAGAGAGCCGACATTTTTTTTGACATAGAAACGGACTCTAAAAATGTCGAGCTGTGTCTTCTTTGGATTCTCGGAGCTTATGTTGAATGTGTGTGTGGAAAAAGTGATGAGAGAAGAGATGAATCATTAAGTATGAACAGAATGTTTGAGGGAGAAAAAAAAAGAGAGGGCAGAAGAGGGTTCGAAGTTCTAAGATGAAACATGAGGACTGGAAAGTTTGATAACTATACAATATTTTATAAGTTTTTGAGGTTGATATTAACGGATATTTCTGGAGGATCTAAGAACCTCAATTAAAGAAGAGAAACCTCATAACCTTCTGAAAAACAGCCGATGGAAACATTTAAGAACGTCGTGACTTTGCTTTTTGATGTTTCAAAAAGTGAATGGCCACTTCACACAAATACACTCAAAATCTGTCAGCTGTAGTGATGGAATCAATCGGATCTCTGTGACAAATTGTTTGGGAATGTCAATCTAATGGGCACTTTGAAGGGTTTCGTAAATAACAACAGAGGGAAGCGCTCGGAAAAATTGGCTTGGAAATTTGAAAAACTAATTTTTATCAGTTCAGTTGATATTGATTGAAATAAAAAAGTTTATGAATGAATATTTTAATTTCAAAGTATACGAAAGGCTCACAAATACAGAACCAGTAATTATTTAATTTTGTTAAAAAAATGAGAATTGAAACAGGAAAGTATTGGAAGGTTCTTTTTCTCCATATCCCTCTATAAAAAGTGTTCTAAAAACTTTCAAATTCTTTATTAAATTTTATAAAGTTTCTATATTTTTTTACCAAGCACCTTTTTGCGATTCCTCGAGGTTTATTTTTTTAAACGAAATCATTCTTCTTTCAGCTAGGCTAATAGTTGTTTCTACATAAATTTTATAAAAAAATAGGATTTTTCAGGATGGAAGCGATCAAACTGAAGACGAATTCACGAAACAATCCGTTGACAAGCTTTTCGACGGCTGTGAGACTTTGACCGAAGCCAAGTGAGTTTTAATAATTTTCAAGCTTCAAAACGAACTCCAAAAGCATTTTTCAAGCTGAAAACATCACTAAAAAGCAGAATTTGTTGATAAAATAAGGTCTAAAGTATTCATAAACTTTCGCACGCCCAAAAATCCTATAGAATCATGTTGTAGTTGGCTATTTTTGCATTGTGAATAATCAGAAACCTCTGATAAAAAATATTTATCTTTCTAGAGATCATTTGAAGGTCAAAGTATCAGAAAAAAAGCCTGAGGAATAAATGAAAAATATAGAAAAATTGGCAACCCTTATAAATATAAAATTCAAGATTATTTGAAAGCCGGAAAAACAAATAAATTTTCCCCGGAAATGTCTTTTAATCAACTCGATTTGCTGTTAAGTTTTACTCAGAAGTGGAGTTTTCTGCAGGAAATTGGCAATATTTTTGGGATTTTAGTCTGGAAAAGAAAGAGGAGAGAGAAGAGAGCCCAGACAGGTTAGACTGTTCAAAAATCGTGGCGGATAGAGTGTGAAGTTATTGTAAGAACTATTTATTATAAATCAAATAACTGATTTTTTTGTCAAACACTTTAATTTTAAAAAAATTGTGATTGATTTTTTTGTGGACATTTGGAGATATTGAGACTGAATAAAAAAACAAATTTTTTTGAGCTTATTTGAAATATTTTTTTGAAAAAAAGGATTTAGATGTATACAGTCATTTTTAAAGGATCATGACTGAAAGAAGTTAAATCAGGTTTTTTGAAAAAGTTTATATCCTAGTTTCTTTTTCTAAATGATAAACTTTAAAGAAGAGAATCCAGAGGGAAAAATTTTTGAAGACTAAGAAAAAAATCTTTAACGCTTCAACTTTTTGATTTTCTTTTTTTACTGAGAAAAATTATGGACAAGAGTATCTTAGTTAGTTTCCCAAAATTAATTAAACATTAATTTGAAAAAATTCTCAAAAAAAGTTCGCTGGAAAAACCATGAGGAAAGAACTGTAGAAATTCTCAGTTTTCAAGAACCCTTTGGGAAAAAAATCAAGGAAAGAAGAAAAAAAGAGCAAGATTGGCGATTCAGATACTTGATGCAACACCTGTTCGACTTGTGTCTCGAGAAAGCTTCAAACGCCGCCAAAACCCACGCCGAGAACAAGGTGATTTCTATTTTTGAGCGGGAAAAGATCGAAAAATAGGTGGAGAGTGGGTGAAAAATTGATAGGAAAGCTCTAAGAATTCGCAAGTTCGTTTTCAGGGAGTTTCAGCTTTAAATTAAAGTGAATGTGGAACGAAAAAATTAGTTAATGGGTTGAAAATCGGAGGAAAACGGATAAAAAATGATTGAAAAATGGAAAATTATTCTTTTTGGAAAGATTCAAGTTGATTTTCGAGTTAATTATAGGTAGCTGAGGTCTCAGAAATGGTTCTAAAGTTCAAAAAGAGCAATTTACAGAAAACATCTCGATGGAAAACGTCTCAAAAATGGCTATATTTTCAGCTTTTTTGAGCAAAAATTTATCCAATTAAATCGAAATTACACGAGTTTTCTACAACAGAAGCTTGAATTTGAACAGATTTGACTTGATTCAAGTTCTAAAAATTGCTCTTGACGCTCGGATTTCTGTAAAATAGTCAAAAATAAAACGGCTCGAAAAGCTATATTTTAAAATTTTCCTTCGAAGTCGTATCCAATTTTAATGATAACCAAAAATTACACCGCTTAAAAAATCCGAAAAAGTTCATCCCAACCAACTAGCTAACCTAAATACTTGGAGTTAACTTCCTCGACCTTGACAAATTTGTTGATGTTACTGTGAGAAAAATCAACAAATTGGTCTATCTTCAACAACAAAAACAAGGAAGTTGGCGAATTTGTTTATGAGATTTTAACAGAGATTAAAAGAAAAAATTAGGGCGAACTGTTTGGGAAAAGATTTTGTCGGTTTCAGCGGAATTTTGAGTCGGAAACACAGTTCTTAACTTCAAAAATAGGGTTTTTTTCAATTTCTATGTTTTCTGAGCTTTGAAAAGCCAAATGACTCAAAAAAAGGCTCGAGAGAAGGATCAAGAACATTTTTTGAAAGCTTCATTACGCTCCCCAGTGAGAAATAATCTTGGAAAACCTCTTTCTGGAGATTTTTCAACAGATTGAAACTTCAAAAGCCGAATAGGGCTAGAAAAAGCTCCAGTCTCTGTTTTAGTGAAAAAAATTGATATGAGATCTTTTCTGAAAGATTCCTACTGATTGAAAAAATTTACAACAGTTTGAACCTTTAAAAGGTGAATAACGTCAAAAAAGCTTCGGTCTCTTCCTTCAGGGAAAAGGTTAATAAAGGACTTTTTTCGGACAATTTTCAACAGAATGAATTTTTTCAAGCCAAAGAAGGCCTGTTTTAGTGGAGAAAATTGATAAAAGATCCTTTTCTGAATGATTTTCAACAGGTTGGAACCTTAAAAAGCCGAATGAGGCAAAGAAGAGCTCCAGTTTCTCTTTTTAGTGAAGAAGGTTGGTATGAGACCTTTTTTGGATGAGTTTGAACAAGTTGAAGCTTTAAAAGTCAAAGAAAGGCCAGAAAAGCTTCAGTTTCAGTGAAGAAAATTGATAAAAGATCCCTTTCTGAATGATTTTCAACATGTTGAGACCTTAAAACGCCAAATGAGGCAAAGAAGGGTTCCAGTTTCACTCTTCAGGGGAGAATATTAATAAAAAACCTCTTTCTGGATATTTTTCAACAAATTGATCTTTTTTCAAAGCCAAAAAGTCAAAGAGAACAATGAGGCCCAAAGAGGATAAAAGAGAAAATAATTGGACTGGCTTTCGGTCGTTCGAAAAGAAAACGAAGGAAAAGAAAAGAAAAATCACGCGGCGACGGCGGAGCCGTGGGAATGGGCGTGGCTTCTTTCTTTCCAAAGGGGAAGAGCTTCGATGTCTCTTCGCGCATTAATCCTCTTTTCGAGAGCAATTTCAGGGCATATATGGATAGAGTTCTCCTTTTTTCCTCTTCTGATTTGGAAGAAGAAAACGGCGAGAAAATGGTTCATTAATGCGTTCTCTTAGTGTTTGACAAAGATCGCTAAGAAAGTTTTTGTAGTTTTTTTTTTAGGATGTGTAGTAACTGCTAGTTGGTTCTAGGAACTACGAACTTTTGATGGCTTAAAATAGAGGAGGGAGATCTTTGGAAAAGAGAAACAACTTTTTTTTGGCCATGGAGCACATTTGGTGTATATTTTGAGCCTTTTTGAGAAAGGAAAAAAGCCGAGAAGATGCGAAAAATGAGGCTTAGAAATAAGCTTTGCCAGTTTCATCAGAGCGTATTTTTCATGTACTTTGAGCCTTTTTCAATTTGAAGAAAAAAAATCATCCTAACTGATTCAAAAATGGTTTTTTGTCCATAGAGCGCATTTGTTGCTGTATTTTGAGCTTTTTCGACAAGAAAATGCAGGAAATGAAACTCAGAAGTATAATTTGCTGTTTTTATCAGTGGAGCGTACTTTTCAATATTTTTGAGCCTTTTCTTATTTTGAAAAAAAAATCGGTATAACTGGTTCAAAAAATGAATTTTTTCTGTCCATAGAGCGCTTTAACATCAAATCTTAGGCTTTTTCTTTTTTCAAGACATTCAGACGTGATATTTTATCATACTGGATGATGATTAGGTTCAGAAAAAACACGCAAATTTTGAAGAAAACTATTTTTTTTTTCTTGGTTTAAAGTTTTAAAGTTTTTGATTTTACAGATTTTTGAATATTTTTTCAAGCCTGTCGCGTAAAATTCAGGAGTTTTATAAATGGAGCATATGTGTTAATGAAATTTGAGCCTTTATTTGAACTAAAGAACGCCAGACCCGGAAATAAGTGTAGATGAATCACTTTTAGACAGCTGGATTCTAAAAATAAACTAAAATGTTTCAAAAATAGACCTTTTTTGGTTTTAATTGCCCGTGGAGCACACTCGTCGCCGATTTTTGAGCCTTTTTTGAACGTCATCTCTCGATTACACCTATTTTTTTAATATTGAAAAAAAAATCCCGTTTTCCTGAATGATGTAAGCTTCATTAAACGCAATTCACAAACGTTGCCTAGGCTCTTCTTTTTTTTTCCCATTTCCATAGAACCAAAGAAGAATTGTCAACAATCGTCTAGCCAAAAACATCAATTGTTGTTTGTGAGAGTGTGCGTGTTGAAGGGGAATGAGTTGTGGAATTGGAATGGAAAAAGTATCCCGATTTCTTCCTAGAACAACTCGGGCGACTACAAAATTTTGATTTCGGTTGTAGTTTCAGAAATAGGAATATAAAAAGTTGGGCAAAAAATTGGTTGTAGACTATGTGGGCGTTACATACACCAAATCAGACTTTTTTTGGATCCGGAAAGTCCCAAAAAATTTCTTGTTCATTTTTATTTTGAATTCCCGCTGTAGAATGACTAGACGCGTTGCGGTCGTGGTGCGGTTCAAAATAAAGTTTTTTGAAGGCCGCGAAAGTCGTTTCACGGTCGGTTGCGAGTTGGACCTTTTTCAAAACATATTGGCAGAAATTTCGTCGACATTTGTGCTCTACGGAGAATCCACCCAATATAAAATTTTTTTCAAAGTTCAAGAAAAGGTCCATAGAAATGATCGGTTTCAAATTTTAGTCGAAAAATCCCAATCAATTGGATCATTCTCCGCGAATGTAATTAGAGAATACGACGCCTACGTTCTTTTTTTCCATGTTGATACGACCTTTGGCAAGATTTGAAGCAATTTGAAAGGAAGAATGGCGTAGGCGAATTCGAGAAAAAATGTTTCGAAAGAATGGCTTTTTGGTCGGTTTTTGATGCTAACTTTCGCTTCGAGGTGAGGATAGAATGGAGCGTGAGTCTTGGCTGGTCGGTGGCAGTTTAAATTTTTTTTTTGTTTATTAGATAACTGAAACATATGAGATGTGATGTTGGAATATGAAAAAGGGAAAATTATCCATAAAGCACACTTTCTGCGACTTATCAAGACCATTTTCAACTATTTTTCTTGAGATAGAGCCCTGAGCCATTCTGAGCGAAAATACACTCTTCAGAGACTAAAAATTTGCTTTATTCCTGGAGAACATGAGTGTCGAACTTTCCAAGTCCCAAGCTAAAGATTCTTTTTTTCGAATTTATCAGCCCGACCAAAGAATAAATGTCGGATCACATCATCTTCCTCGTAGAAACACGCCAATTAATTTAATTTGCGAGAAGCTTTTGAGAATTGAGAAGTGTCACGCGAGGGAGTTTGGAATCGGAATAATAGCCTTGGAAGCAAGGCGAGAGAAAGGAAAGGAAAAAAGTGGGAGCTTCTAACTTGGCCTCGGTGGTGCCAAAAGCTCCAGGGAGCAACACAAAGTGAAGCAAACAGACATACACGGGGGCCAAAACGGAAAGATTTGACGTCGAGATGGGCAGGTCGCGTCTTCCTTTCGTCTCTGCAAAACGAACGGACGTTTGAGCCGAAGATTTATCGACGAAGACGGAACGAACAAATTTGCAGAAGAAGTGGAGAAAATTTCGTAGAAATAGCTGCACGAAATGGCACCGAGATTAGAACATCTACGCTCTATGGCTAACTTTCGGAGGAGAAAGCAGCTAGGAAAAGAGCAGGGCAAAGGAAAATTCAAGTTCCAAGGCTATCAGTTCTGGAAGAAGAATTTACCAATGATTCAAGAAGAAATAGCTGCGCAAAAGAGCCCTTGACGGTATCATTTGCGCTCCAAAGCTAACTCTCGAGAAGAATCAAAAGACAGAAATATTAAACTGGCGAAAAGATTCGTAACAGAACATTAGTGCTCTATGGCTAGTTTACCTATACAGTGAATTTAGCCAAGGAAAAATAGCCGAAAAACGCTCCAAGGCTGATTTTTGAAAAAAGAAAGGGCAGAGGAATATCTGGACGAAAGGCTCAATAACAGAACATTACGGCTAACCAAAATAATTGAATAATTTGCGCTCCAATGAGAATTTAAAAAAAAAAGAGAATGAGCCGTGATAGGCAAGTTCGAGCTCTCAGGCTGAAAGTCGGAAGAAAGAGCTAGACAAAATGAGCTCAAAGAAAAAGCTCTGCTTTGCTCAAAAATCACACTTTTCTCAATAGACCACTGAAAACCTATTTTTGTACTCGGCTATTTCAGTTCCTTTTCTAGACGTAAACAACACCTCGAGGATGGATATAAAAATACACACGTGTCCCGCCCATCGAAAAACCCTTAATGGGAGCAATTTGCAACGGCTTTTCCAGCCTTTTTGACGAGAACCTCTCCTCAGTCGCTTTATTTGGAAGCCGTCCGGAAAGGGTCGAAAATAGAAAAAAGTGTGTGTCTCGAGTTCCGACAGGAAGCGGTTTTTGGCTTTTGATTGCGAGAAGAGGGGAAGGTTGGTCAAGTTCCGCGTGAGCCATAATGAGACATTTTGGATGCCATTTTGGTCGATTTTGAGGAAATTAGTCGATTTGGACCAACTTAAAACACGGTAGACGGTTTCACCGGAAAATTCGAAAAATGAGGAAAGGGAAAAATTTTCTGAGCTTTTAGCGGTGATTTTGAGTGTCTATTTGAAATTTTCAAACTTTGGGGGGAATACTTGATTTGGACCGACGTAAGATACCGCGGACGGATTTGGCTGGAAATTTAAATTATGAAAGGTGTCGTCAAAATTGGAAAAAGCTTCTAACGGTGCTCCCAAGAGTCTACGTTTTCAGATGAACGAACTCAAAATCCAAAAAGGTGGCTGAATAATTTTAATAACTATAAGAGAAGAATATTGGTCAAGTCAAAGCGAGTCCCAATGATGATGAGAATTTTTGGATGACATTTAGACTTTTTGAATTCCGAATTTTGAAGAAATTCTCATGGCCAGTACTGTGAATCTAATGAAAAAATCTTTTTTCTTAATTTTGAATCCGCCCGAGAGAAATTTCTTGAGTACAATTTTCGTAGAAATTCCGGAAGATTTGTAGTTTCTTGATATTGTTATTGCCAGTTTTTTTTTATTTCTGCAGACCTATTCTTTTATTTTTGACTTTCGAAAGTGAAAAACTCAAGGGATCACTTGATATTCCAAAAGTGCTTTGAAAAACCAAAGACTGATGCAGGAAAGTCATGTGTTGAAAGTTGTTTTGTTTCGAAAATCTCATGGATCAGATCATGCGGATCATGTATCGATTCGAGCTCATCCAGGTCAATTTTTGTTGAAAAATCATCTTTTTAATGTATTTTCAAATTTTGGAGGCGAAAACTTGAAACTTGAGTGAGAGAATTTTCTACTTTTCTTGATGAAAAAACTTACCATCAGTTACCATCAACTTACCATCAGGAAGAACCAGTTAGTTTTCATGTCTAAGTGGTCACTTTAGGGGTCTAAATGTTGAGTTTTAACTCCTAGTGAAGTTAGTAATTATCGTAAGAGTCTAACGAAGAATTTAAATCTCAAGTGATCTCTTAAGAATTCAAGTAGAGCTCCTCCCGAAGTCAAAGTCATTCCCAGACGTTGATTTTCTGTTTTTCGAAAACTGCTGCTCATAATTCATGAGTTTCGACGACGCGTACCGAGTTATTTGCTTGTTTGACCTTTGGCGAAGGGCAAAGAAGCACTCTGGTTCAAGAAAAACAAGCCTTCTCCTATTTATTTTTGAAAGAGAGTTTGGTTGTGAGGTTGGCCGTTTAAAAGGGGGAAAAAGAGTTCTTGAGATGGGGTTCGAAGAGTTTGAAGCGTGTGAAATGTTTTTTGGGAAGAGGTTTTTGGTCCGTGAAACTGAGGGAAATAGAGATTACGTGAGCTCGGACAGAATAGCCTCGATAGATCGAAGATTCTCCGCTCCGTTGATAAAATTTCGGTTCTCTGGAGCCTTGAGAATAGCTGCGCAGAGGAGTTTGGAAGAAATAGCCTCGAGAGAAAATATCTGCGCTCCAAGGCTAATTTCTTCCATTTTTCTTTAATAACCATCAGAAGCCAGAGAGAATGGCCAATTTAAGCCATCTATTTCTGCGCTCAATGAAAAATTTTTTCAATTAATTAGCTTCAAAAAATGACGCCATTCCCTTGAAAAAAGATATCCTTTTTTGACATGTCGAAAAATGTCATCAACAGCTTTCCGAACGTGTCAAGTGCACTGTGAACGAGATTTTCGAATCTGAAATTGGATTTTTGACTAAAAAAAGTTGCAACCTTATTTTGTGTCCCTTGAACAAAAAAAAGAAATGAATGGAGACCGAAGATTTCTGAAAATGAAGTTTTTCTCAGCCTTTTTGGCTTTTTTTGCTGAAGAAGTGGAGATGAGAAAAAATAGCCGCCGTGACTTTGAGATTGGGCGCTCTATTGATAATTTTTCCTAGAAATAATGGACTTTGGAAAATGAGAAGGTTTTTATTTAGGCCTTCAAGGAGTAAAAAGATCAATTTTTGAAGCTAGTGTTTTTTTTACTCAATAAGTTCAAAGAGAAAATCACTTATCAGCAAGGTTATCGAGAAAAAAAAGCCCATGAAGCGTTTTCAGTATCACAAGTACATATTACCAAACGGAGCTCGATAATTAAAATTTCTTAGTTCTGGTAGTTTTTTTTTTGGCTTTTCTCCAAGTTCAAAAAACCACAAAATGAAAAAAAAAGCGGAAAAGAGGCTCCTGACTTTGACTTTGATGAACGATGGGCGGGCAGAAAAGTGAACTCAACCCGACTTGACGAGAGAGGGGCAAAAGCTGGAAAACTGAAGAGAATCATTCTTTTTTCTCCTCCTCTCTTTCTCGTTGCTGGGCGGTCCTTCGAATAACAACAACCGGAGAGCCATATATTTATGTGCTCCTTTTTTGGGCACATTTATATCGTTTCGAAGGCCATTTTCAAGAAGACGAAGATGCGCCATGGCGAATTGTGTTACTCGGCGCCTGTTTATTGCCGTCGAAAGCCCTTATGAATGGTGGAAAGTGACGTTTTTCCATTGGGTGAATAACAATATTTTGGATGGCCGCAGGTCATTGAAGATGGATGAAAGTGGGGTGAACGAGAAAATAGCCGCCCAACTTTGATAAGTCTCGCTCCAAGGATAATCCATAGGGTTCCATAGCAATTTTGGACTGTTTTGTTGGCTTTTCAAGTGGGAAACGGATCAATAAGGGAAATCGAATTTTTAATAAAAAATTATGGTTGATTGAGAAGTGGGAATTTCTGGTAGATTTTCTATTTTTTTCTAGCAAAGACTTTTTTTTTGACTTGAAAGCTGATGGGAAGGGTAGAACAGCAACAGTGCTCTATGGAGAATCAAAAATTAAGTTTTGATAACTTGCCAAGAACAGTTCAGTGAGATTTGGAAGAAGCTAATCAATCTGATCAAAAATTGGTTTGCAAAAATAATTGACTAAACAAAAAAAAAAGCCCAAAAAAATCTTCAACTGAGTTCTGTGAATGGGATTTTGAAAAGTTCATCTGAAAATTTTGAGCAAAATCTGAGAATCACTTCAAGAAGCTCTGTGAAATGTTCTCTATTCGATTTTTTCATAAATGACAAATTTTTTTCGATGATTTTCCTTGAGATATATCGTCAGGCTTCTTAGAAAAAGCGGATTTGAAGGTCAGGGGAGCAGGACTTTTGTATTTGACCGTATGAATTTGATTTTTTTTCTTTTAAAGAACATCTTTGATTTTTAAGCCCTCTTAAAAAGAGAATCGAGAAAAAGCAGAAAACGAAATTTTTCTCTATTATTAAGCTCAGCTTAAGTCACTCTGTGGCCACAGATCTGGAAAGTTTTTGATTTTCACAAATTTTAGAATATGGATCACACAAATAGCCCGAGGCTGCCCCATTTACCTCAAACTACACACCCAACTTTGGCGACTTCCTCAATCTCAGACAACGATTTTTTTTTCCCCTTTTCCTTCCTTCATAAGCGTTCAGTAAGCAGCCGTTGAGCCGTAAACATACATCCATTTATGTCCAAGATCTAGGACAACAAAAAGAAAGTTCAAATTCGAAAAAAGATCTGTAGGAATAAAAAACTAGAGCAAAATATAATATCGAAATTTTTGAGAGAAAATAGCCGTTATGCTTTAAACTAATGCGCTCCATGGATAGTCTGACTCATAAACGGTATTTTTGGGATCACCGTGCTCCAAATAAGCCGATTTCAGTTTAGTGTGTCTTAAATTAAGACTTCATTCACAAATTCCTTCAGATTTACAATCAGACACTTGGACTCCCCACAAGAAGCTTTACATGTGAGACATTTTTTATTCGGATTCTCTATGAAATCATGATTTTCTTAGACTTTCGATGATGTGTATGGCTTCTATAGAACTCCTTAGAAATCGAAAAAGGAAAAAAAAATGGGATGAATTGGGTACGGATTAGTGGAATAATGACGATTTTCTATGAATAGGTAAAGTAATACACAATTTATATTCTTTTGATCTTAGCTTTTTTAGAGAAACATCTGCAGAACCGAAAAATCGAAAGAAGGCCAAAAAAATTTTTAAAAAAATTTCCTTGTGTCGCAAAAAGTTGAGCCTTTTTCAGCCTGAATCTTGATAATAATTGTAAAAATTGCGAGCACAGAATTTCAGTTTTTTTAAAAAAATACACTATTCTTCAGAAAAAGTTGTCTTTGAAGGATTTGGAGCAAATTTCTAACAAGGCGTACCGAAAAAAATTGGAATTTATCATTGGAGCGCATAGTATGATTCTTTTTAGAGCTTCACTTTGATAAATATTCAAAAAAATCTTCATTGATAGATTTTTTACTGCTTTCGACCTGAAACTTCTGGAATGCAATGTGAAACAACAATAAAAAAAATTAATAACTTATTTAACGGAAAAGATCTCGAAAAAGCGAACTATTGTAATAAAATTCGAAGCGAAATGGAAGCCAACAGCGCCAAATGAAGGAAAAGCGGCCTTTTCGAAATGTGCTTTTGGCCTTTGTAAACAGATTTCCCCGGCGTTGTTTTGAGACGTCGGAAGGCCATTGGAAGAAGAAGAAGAAGAAGGAAAAGAGGGGCTTCTCGCGTTTCCTCATTTGGGAAATGAAAGCTTTTCTCGGAGTGCTCCGGGTTGATCTTGCCAGTTTTCCGTGGCGTCACCGATTTTTGTATTTGGGAGAAGTCTTGAGAAAAAGCAGTTGAAATTCGCCTGAATTTTTGAAAAAGTCAACAGTCAGACGTGAAAGCTGAACTTCAGTAACGCAAACCGGACGCGCTGGGGGCATTTCTGAGCAGTTATAGTGACCACTTAAGCAAAGCCGCTAAATTGGTTACTAGAAAGGCTCAGAAGCGTGTTTGGTTAGCGTTACAAAAAAGCTTTTAAAAAATTGCCATTGGAGCGCATAAGCTCGCAGTTTACAGCTTATTTTCATTGCAAATTGCTGAAGATTCTAAAAAATGAGGCGGAAAAGTCGGACTTTTTAAAAAATCAGAAAATCGGTAGCAGTTACTGGAATTTACGACGGAGCAACTGCATAGTTCATCGAAACGAAATTCATAAAAAAAAAGAAAAATTTTCATATATTTAAGTGAAAGAAACCTTTTTTTTGAAGGCAATTTCGAAAAAGCCAGCTCTAAAAAACTGTTATCAGTGATTTTGAGCGATATGGAGGGCTTTTTAAATTTTCATTCACTTTTTTATCCAAAAAAAGCGAACTATATAGCTCCGCTGAAAATAAGAAAAATGCCTTATATTATCCTTAGAGCGCATTGCGGCTATTTTTTCCTTGCTTCATTTTTTTTTTCAAATTAATCTTTCGAGTGGTACAGCTGAAATAGATTAGTGGAACTGCATTTGGTTGATGAGATTTTTTTTTTTCGGATTTTATTGAGATCGTTTTTTTCCCAAGATTACTGAATTATATTTGGGTGGGTGTAGAAGCCTAATGGATTGGATTGGATTGGAAAGAGATGGATTAGGAAATGAACGGAATTTTATTTTTTTTGGAGCTGTTATTCCGGATTAGTGTAAGTTGTAAGGGGAGTCGCGTGATTTGACTATTTTCAAGAGGATTTGTGGGGTTTGGAAAAATAATTTGTGAAAAAACGGAACTCATGCTCTATAATGATAATTTTGGGACGTTCTAAAATTTACAGTCAAAATTAGGTGCTATTTGATGCGGCATTTGCGCTCCAATGATAATTATGTGGAGTTCTAGGGGTTCGTCTAGATTCGGCTGTTAAAATTCAACTTGTGCGCTCCAATGATAATTTTGGGTGTTTTGAGCTAGTTTGGAGGGAAAAAGGTCAGAAAAGGCCTTTTTTCACTCTGATTGCAATTTGATGGTTTTTCAGAGATTTAGCTGTTAAAATTTGAATTTTCAAGCTTCAAGGGTAATTTTGAAATATTCTATTGATTTTTCAGAAGTTGACTGTTAAGAGCTATGTGAAGACTACTAAAAAAAAAATAGAACATGAGCTCAAAAAAAGGAAAAAAAAAGTTGATCTTCTCGAGACCAATATTCAAGACAGCATATTTGTGATTTCCGGATCCCATGACGAATTTTCAAATATTTCCTCAATTTCCTCGCGAAAAGGCCACGCCAATCCAACTGGAACTACGTGCAATATATTTTCCAAAATCCTCCTTTTGCTCTTTTTCCGCCGCCGCTTCTCACGCGACGGGTTCGGTTTGAAATTGAAAATAGAAAACGCCCTTTCAAAGAAAGAGCAAAACAAGTCTCGAGAAGCTGAAAAAAGAAGGTTCTTCGAGGATTAAATCAACCGCCTTCGTGTTGCATTTTTTTTTTTGGGAGGAGTTTTCTGGTTTTTGACCGATTGCCTACTAACTTTTCAGGTTGACAAGGAACAAAAAAATAGAAACTCCAGAACTGGAAAAATTTGTCATTGGAGCACAGAAGTTGCGCTTTATTCAGCCTAAGTTTAAGAGTCGTGAAAAATTAAGAGAAAAAAAAGAAAAAAACTCAAGAATCTATTTGAGAAAGACAAAATTATCAATGGAGCGCAGAAGATCCGTCTTTATTAGCTTATTTCTCAGCGAATACAAAGAAGTTTGCGAAATTGTCATTGGAGCGCAGAAGCCGCGTTTTTTAAGCCAAAACTTCATGATATACTTAAGAATTGAAAAAAAAAATCTTTTTGAGATCACGTGCGAAAAAATAATCAAAGAAACACTGTTGATGTGTTTTAGACAGCTGAATTTTAAAAGAATCGAGAAAGTTTTTCAAAACTATTTCTCATTAGAACTTAGAATTTTTTTTAAATTTTTTCTACTTTTCAACTACAGTATGATCATTGAAATTGAAACTGGATTTTTTTTTCTTTTAAGCTTTTTATATGAAGCAAGAGATGATGTAGGAGAGCTGTCAGAAAAATTTCCAGGTCTAGGAGGCTATCCAAGTGTTTTTGACAGAATTTTTTTTGGATCTTTTCCAAGTGAGGAGGAGAATTTTTGTGGAGTCCTGTTTAATGTGAAAAAGTTTGAAATGTAAAATTTTTCAAAATTTCGGAAGGGGGCGGGGAGAGTTCAAAGAAGTAGTAAGAACTTAACAGGCATAGAAAAAAACAGTTTTTTAGGAAATGTGCTTTTAAATCCTGTTATTGTTCTAAATGGCATACATTTTTCAAATAATACTGTCAATAATAAATGAGGCTGTTTTGAAAAAGCTCTAACCTAGCGAACTTCGCGCTATTTTTCAACTTCAATAATTTTTCTATGGCTAAAATTTCAGTTTAAAAAATGGTGACTACTGACCAGTGAAAGCTTGAGCAACTTGTAAAAAGTTATATATTTTGCAGGAGTCGGCGGCTCGAATTCAGCAGCTCGAGCAGCAGTCGTTCATCAACGAGCAGCTGTTGACCACCGTTATCGAGGATAAGAATTTGGGCGAGTCTTCGTTTTTTCTTTTCCCCCAAGCACCCGCTTTATTCTCCGGCCATCTTTCTATTCATCGCCTGATTGGCGAACCTTGGACGACGTTTTGTGAGGGAGTCGAACAGCTGCACACCCTCGACTCGGTTTTATTGACCAATCTTGATACTTGTCCAAGCAAGATGGGATTCTGGGGATCTGAGGGGGACTGGGACAAAAAAAATGAGGCCGGTTTAAATGAAGAAAAGGACGATGAAATTGAAATAAATGGAAAAAAATGGCTGAAAATATAGCCACAGAAGGTACTCAAGAACTTGCGCTCCATGGAGAATTTTCCCTGAACTTTGTGAGAATTTGTGAGAGGGAGCTTATAACTTTGAGGCTAGCTCTTTTTGACGGATAAAAATGAAACGTTTTCTAAAGATTTTCTCTTGAAGCTCCATTGTTTTCCTGCATGATGTATACTATATTTGAAGGTAAAATGAAAAATGAAAATTTGCGATTTTCGGTCTTATCTCCCGCTTACAAAAACTCAAGTAGCTTTTTAAGTTATGACCTCACAGAAGAAATGTTTTCCGTGCTATAAAGGAGAACGAGAACGTTTCATATTGGTGGGAAAAAAAGTACATAAAAAAATTTTAAAAAAATTGAAACTCTTCGATTTCTTTTTTTACTCGGAAAAAAATTGTTAATGAATTTTTTTAGCTTTCTTATGATCTTAAAGTTTTTTTACGGTTTTCAGAATTGTCTTGAAACAATTTGGATAATTTTTTTAATATACGGCCACGAGTTTTGATCCTCAGAAACGTCAAAAAATCGAAGGAAAAACTTGATTTTCGGCCCTAATCCTTTTTGTGTATTTGTTCTTGCAATTGATCGAGTTGCGATGTTTTGCGGAAGTTTGATACTATGTAGAGTTTGAGGTTTTTTGATATGAGAAAACAGAAAGCTTTCGTGACGAACTTTAAGAAAACTTTTTGTGAGGAAATTTTGATTTTTTAAATTGTTTCACTTTAAAAAAACGCATATATGATTGAAATAAGAATGATAATCAAGCACTTAGCAATACAGCTCAAAGAGTGCAGAAAAATTAGTTGATAAAATATCAACACGTTTTGAAGAGAGGTCAGAGAAAATTAGTACATTGTCTTCTCTGGTTCCTCTTCACGGAGTCTCTGATCTCTCGTTCAAAACGTGAAAAAATCTTTTTTTCGAATAAAAAAAACATAGTTCAAACCAATTGGATGAAAACTAGGAGAAAAACAAAAGAGAAAAAAAAGAAAAAAAAGAGAAGATTGAAGGTGGTGTCGGAGTGCCATCCATCGGGTTGATGGGAGGACCCGGAAAATGGAGTGAGAAGCTCTCTATTTTACCATTTTTCCTGGCAAAAAAATGGAGAAGAAAATGTGAGGGTGTACTTTATGCGAAAAGGGCATGGAGAAATGTGCTTTTCGCATTTTTTGGAAGGAAAGAAAATGAGAAGAAGAGGGACCTCACAAGGAAGTTATTCCATTTTTGGATGTAGATTTTGAAAATAGGCTAGGATGAAAATCTTATAGTCTGTTCATATTTTGGATGTCAAGCCATCGCTCAAACTCCGCCCATAATGACGCGATAAACCAATCACAAGGCGAGTCATTTACAGAGCATTTTTGAAGGACGTCATTGTACTTAAGATTCAAAATCTGAACAGACATTTCAAGCTAACTCATTATTGCTAATGTTAGTTTTTTTTCCTGTTATTTCAAAACCAGCTTCCAGATTTTCATATCAATCGATAGGGAATGACGTCAGATGTTCATAAACTCAGGTGGAAAAGTCCCTGACCTTCTACAAAAAAATATATGAATTTTTTTAAAAAAATTACTATTATTCATATCTCGATTTCTAGGAACATAGGAACTCAGAGACCTAGTTTTTCCTGACCTCCGTGATCTTCTCTATCGATTGATACCAATTTTGAGGGAAGTTGAGAATCTTGATCTCGAACCAGATGTTTTGAACCATTTCTCCTATCCTAATAGAGTTTAGAGGTAAATATCCTGACTCTTAAAAACTTGGGTTTGGCGAAAATTCCATCTAGGAGCCGAAAAATCTACAACTGAAAAAAAAAACAGTTGATTTTTTGGTAGTGAAAATGAATGAAAACCGTAGTTTATCTCAAACCGAAACTTTCCTATTCGAGCAAGAAAATGGCTCTCCAAAACAAAAACAGCCAATTCATTTGGCTTTAACGAAGTTTGGCTCTGGAAAACAACAAAAAAGGACGTCTTCTCTTTTTTTTTTTTTGCCCCGCACTTTTCGTAAATTTGGTGAGAAAGACAGGAGGAACGAAAAATTGAAACGTATCAATCATAAGCTCGGCGTGGGTGGTGGCCTTCATGTCGAAATATGTGACCCGGGACTCGTCACAAAAAGACAAACATTTGTTTTTTCGCTGAAGAATCAGAAAACACTGGAAAGTTTTTTGAAATACGTTTGAAATGGCTTTACAATCTGGGGTTACTAAAAAAGGTCTAGATGTAACTTAAACCGCAGTGCGACCGCAACGCGTTGAGCCATTCCAAATGCGTCCAGAATTTTTCGTATTGTAATTGACTGACTTAGAATCGGTTCGCGAAATAGAGATCTTACGTTTTTCTAGACGATGAAAGAAAACACAGAAAACGGCTTGAAACGATGATGTCTAAAGGTTTCTAAAGAAGCTGCATCCGACCAGAAGTGGTTTTCGTGAAGGTGTAACTTGAACCGCAACGTGTTGAGCCATTTCAAATGCAACCTGTAGGTTTCAATTTGTAATTAAACAACTGAGAAACACTGTACAGATTTCCAGACGACTGTACAAAGTTTTCTTCTAAAAACTTGAATAAAACACAAAAAAAAAACTTGAAACGATGTGCGAATGCTCAAAAACTTGCGCCTGACCTGAAACGACTCACGCGATGTTATAACCCAAAACAAAACTCGCTGAGCATTTCAAACGCTTTCAGAAGGTTCAAAGTCGTAGTATGGTTGAGCAACTACAAAATACTTCGTCAGAAGAGGAGATTCAGACGTCTATACAAAGTCTTCACCTAAGGTGACGGTGACTGGGCTATATATCAAGGTTTCCAAAAACCTTCCTTATGGGAATTTTCATCTGCAATTGTAATTTGTGACCTTCGGGCGGTTTTTGGTTTTCTCATCTTTTGACTTCCTTCCTCTGCAAAAACCCAGCTTTTTCTGCATAGTAATTAGGAAAAATGAACACGAGCTTCTTCTTCTTCTTCTTTTTTTCCATTTTCAATTGGAGAATCTAATTGGAAAGACTCGAGGGGTAATGGTTGTTTTGGTGGAAAAGGCGAGGGAGTTCATTTTGACTCGGGAAATATTCCCCAAGGACTGTTTTCTGAACGAAAGAGAAGAAGAACGGCGCAGGCGACCAATCATCTGGAGGCGTTCTCCTTTTTATTTTTTTTTTCGGGTTTTCAGAGAGAAGAATATTGGGTCAAACTTTGGTTGGAAGGGATCAAATTTGCTCCATTGATAAGAATTTTTTTCAACTGGTTTTGGAAAAAAAAACCGATATTGCTTGGGCGGTTAATAATAATAATTTATTGACAGATCAGCGTGAACCCTAACGAGTTCACTTGGATCTAGAATTTGAGAGAATACATTATACAGTTAAACATCATTTGAGTCGTGGAGGAATAGACAAGAAGATCTCGTGCAATGGTAGATTGACCAGTAAATTTTTTTAAAGACTTGGGGTGGTGGCTGAATTGAAATTTGGAAGTGAGTTTGTTCCAAGTAGGAATTGTTTTAAAAGAAAAAAATCATTAGAAAACTGACCTTGAGAACGCAGTCGAAGTGGATTTCGCCTTAAATTGGACCTGAGGGCAAAAAAAGTTCGAACTGGGGAAAAATGATCGATACCGAAGACAATTTTTATGAAGGGTCAGAATGTCAGATATAGCTCGTCTGAGGTAAAAGTGGAGAGATATCAAATTGTTCAAGGCGATCAGAGTAAGATTCAAAGGATAAGTTGGACCTAATAAAAATTTTACGAGAAAAAATTCTGAGAGGAGATTCCAGTTTGTAGCAGAGATCAGAATTAAGGGGAGGGTTAAAAACTTCGGAGCAGTATTCTAGAATAGGCCTTACATAGGTGTTAAAAATTTTGAACAATAGATCAGGTGATTTGGAACGAAAACAGTTGAGTATCTGATTGGAACGAAGAGTTGCTAAAGAAACGATATTGTTAATGTGAGGAGCGAGAGTTAGTTTATCATCGATAAGAACACCTAGATCGCGGATAATGGTTTTTCTGGGAATAGACAGACCATTGATTAAATAAGTTGTTTTGGGATTGAGGGGACCAAGGTTGATAGCAAAAGTTTTGTGCGCAGCAAGAGGCAAGCCCCAAATGGAAGACCATTCAAATATGGAATTAATACTACGTTGGAGAGATTCAGGGTTAGAACTGTAAATTTTTTTATATCATCAGCGAACAGAGAGATTGAGGTTTCATGGTCAATGTAGTTAACAATATCATTGATGAAAAATTAGAAAAAAAGCAAAGGACCAGATACAGTTCCTTGAAGGACACCGGAAGTATTGAGATAAGTAAGAGAAGAACAGGGATCCATCGATCAGAACATTAGAAACACACTCAGATAAGAAGTTTTTTTGTACCATCGAACAACGTTTTTCGTCAAGACCAAAGTTCTTGAGCTTATGAACAAGCAGAGAATGATTAACCTTATCAAAAAGCCTTGGCAAAAGTCAAAAATAAACAACATCGACAAATTTTTTTCGAGGCGATAGATTTTTTTGCCAAGAGGAGAGGCAAGATAGAAGGTTAAGCTTGCAAGATCGTTTGTTTAAAAAACCAAACTGAGATTCAGAAAACAATGAGGAGAATCTCCGGCGAATCATATCACAAATAATCCTTTCAAAGACCCGGGACAAAGGATGTGTCAAGGATATAGGGCGGTAGTTTGACGGATCTGAAGTTTTTTTCCACGTTTGAAAAATAGGAATTACCGTGGTAGATTTCCAGGAGGGTGGAATGAAACCGGAATAAAATGATTCGTTAAACAGAATGGACAGAGGAATAGAAATAGATGTAGAGCACCTTTTTAAAACAAGTTGATTGATTAAGTCAGGCGAAAAAAACCGCATTTGGGAGGTAAAGCTATCAGAGTTTTATAAAACAAGTTCAGGAGTGAACGAAATAGAGCAGTTAGTGGCTTTCGGGGAAGGGAAAAATGGGCATCAAATCGTAAACTTCATCAGAAAAAAATTTGTACTAAAAAAATTTGAGCAAAAAAACATCTGCTTTTGAGGAGCTTTCAGAAATAAAGGGAATTGTTGTAAGTAATGTTGGGGATGGAAGAACAACATTTGAGTTTTTTGGAGATATATTTGGAAAGTTGAACATGGTTGAAATTGTTAGCAATGTAAGTTTCCTGTGCCAGGGAGATGGAGGAGGCACAAGCTTTGATTTTTTTATACAGTAGATTGAATTGGAGGCGAGTAGAATTATTGAAAAGATTAGCACAGAATGAGACTGGCTCTTTTTAATATTTAGCCGGCGAATACGATTGTCATGGTTGAATGGGCGACGACTGAGGGGGAGTTAGAAAACTAGAACAGGAATCACGAACAATTTCATTAAAAAAATTTTTTTAAAAAAATGAGAAAAATTTACTCTCAACAGAGGAAAAAAATAGCTGAACTGCCGATCCCAGTTGAAAGAAGAAATTAAGTCGTTAACTCTAGAAAAAAATTACATTTTTTTAAATTGAGCTTTCGAACGGATGATGTGTGGTTAATCGGAGAACAGACAGAAATGGAAAAATAGAATGGAAAAAGTGATCGGACCCTAAGAGTGGTTCAGAAACTGACAAATCCGAAAAAAGAGAAGGGTTGGTTGTTAGAAGTAAGTCCAAAATGTTAGCAGTGCTTGAAGTGCAACGAGTAGGAGAGTGAACTAATTGAGTAAGGTTAGAAGTGATAGTAAAAATCGAGAAAGACTGAAGAAAGAGGGCAAGTCGAAGTCAGAGAAGACCAATCAATTTTTTTGGAAGGTTGAAATCGCCAATCAGATGGTTATTGAAAGGAAGTAAAAAAATTTGGATAAATGTTTCAACAAGTTAATAGTATTATTTTTTTGAAGTGGAAGGAGGACGGTAAGCTAAGAAAAAAACCTAGATTTGGACGGTGAATAAAAAAATCAAAGGCAAGTACCTCACAGAAATGTTCGGGATAGTGACGATCCAAGGCTAAATCCACTTCTGCGATTCCCAGGTGTTTTTTGAAGAAAATGATGATTCCACCACCTCCACAACGAGAGGAGCTTGTAGGCCGATCTACCCGTACGAAACTGTAAAAAGAATTGTTAAAAAGAGAATCATGACATGTTGAATCAAGAAATGTTTAAAAAAATCATCTGGAGGCTTACTTATTCTTCAAATCAAAATTGAAGAAATTTCGAAAAATAGTATTGGAAGAGATCAAGTTCGCTCTGTTGATAAATACCTTTTTCAAATGGATCAAAAAATATATGAATTTATCAACGAGAGAGCGTTAAAATTCAAGAGAAACCAGAAAACAAGAAATCTGCGTCTCTTCGGCCTCCACGCTCTCTCGCGTTGAATGAGATTTGCCTCCAAAGGGTTAAATTTTCGAGGCTGGTTGATTTCACAAGCGAGAGAGCGTTCAAATTCAAGAGATCTCAGAGAACAAGGACTCTACGTCTCTTCAGCTCCTTTGCTCTCTCGCTGATAATTTTTGTCATCATAATTTTCGAGAAATTCTTGCTGTTTTAAAGGAATAAGAACAAAAGTCACAGTAGAAAAAAAGAAAAATTTCAGGATTGCTTGAAATTTACTTTTTCATTATGAGAATTTGACAAAGGATATGAATATGAAGGGTTTTGTAAAATTTGCCGTTTTAGGACATAATTTGATTTTTTTTTGTTATGGGCGTTGAGAACTGCCTCTTATTGACGATTTTCGAGAAAAAAAAAGGACCTCCAGACTAGTGATAATTGTCGGAATTTTCAGCCCAAGACATCGAAGGACTGATCCTTTCGTCGGATTCCCTCCGTAGAAAGAGTAGATCCCCGTCACAGTCGTCGGCTCGTGGTGGAAGCGTCTCTCCCAGTCTTATTGGTATATTTAATTATAAAAAAATAAGGAAAAAAACTTTTTTTGAAAACGGATTTATTTGATAGAAAAAGGAATATATTTGAATAATAATGATAGTTATTCACAGCCGTTTTTTTAACACCAGAACATGTAAGATAAGGATTAATAAATTATGGCCGGGAGAATAAATATTTACTCGGGAGAAAAAAATAATTTAGATATTCAATTGAACAGTTCCCAAAAAAATAAATTGAAAAATTCGAGATTTTTCCATTTTGGAAGAGAAGAACCTCTGACAGTTCTTCCTGAATACAAACTTAAAAAAAGAAGCACGCGTCTTGTAAAATTGATAATCTACCTATTTTTCGCAAGAATTTCTGAAAAAGTAGTGAAATAAAAAAATATACTGTTAGAATAAGGTTTATTTTTTTCAATGTACTTGATCAACTACAACTTTTTTTGAAGCATTATCAGGATTTATAACTTCTTTTGATATGAAATTCAGATTCCTGCGCCTTCAAATATCTCAGAAAAAGTGAACAAGCTTCAGGAATTTATACGAGAAAAAAAGCAACTTTAAAAAAATTTTTTTAAAACTAGTTTTCAACCCGAAAAACCGGGTTCTTCAAAAAAATCGACTTCAAAATGTTTTTTTGTTTTTTTGAATTTGTATTCAGAAAAAAAGAAAATTATTCAGAAGAAGCTCAACAACTGCACACCTACAAAGTGCGGCGGCACACGGCCACTGCAGATGAACTTCTTTACCCGCAAGAAATCGTCGAAACGCCACAATCAACTGATGACGTCGCTGATTCGACACTTAGCGCCGAGGAGAAGAAGAAACGGAAATTGTAAGGATTTTTTCTGATTTTTACAGATACAATGCTTTGAAAAGGGCAATTTTTCAAACCTGAAAGTCATGATTTTCATGTTTCCTTTTATGTTCCGCTCACACAGCTGGTAGTGAACAAGGGGATGTATTTTTTTGTTGCTTCAAAATAAGGAGGCGTGGCCCTCCAATCAGGAGCTTTGTCCGTTGGAGCGCACTTGCAGGCTGGGGAAAAAAAATTTTTTTTTAATCTCAAAAGCGGAATTTTTTGAAACCTGGCTCAAATTGGACACGTTTTGTTTTTTTCCTTTGTTTCTCAATAAATAAAAAATATTGAGTTATCAATCGTTTCAGAACTTTTTTAAAGGCGCAAAACGCGGCTTAACTTTGAAGAACCAGAAAAAAATTCTACTCTGTCAAAAGTTTTTTGAAATACGCTGCTTATAGCTCAATGATCAGAAAAAGTTATCGAAAATTCGACTTTTGACGCAGATTTTTTGTCAAAAAAATCTTCTACTATATGGATACGAAAGTCCAAGAATCAATGAGAAAGATTAATTTCAATTTTAGGTTTCAAAAAGCATAGGTTAAATTTTCGACCAAAAAAAGAATATCTTCCTGTTCACTACCTTACAGAATAACCAATATAAATGATATATTTTTCCTGTATTTTTCTGTTGTTTTTTGTTTGCATGTCCAATCGTCACATGTGGTAGTTGCCCTTGTCACAAAACACTTTCAAAAAAAAAGTCACAAGCACGCTCGTCTTCATGGTTAACTTGTCGTAGTAGTGAAGCTCCGGCCTCTCGGCCCCTTTTTCAGTCTGCTCACGTCGAAGCCGTCGACCTCAGCTTCCACCTCCAAAACGCTGGAGTTCTGCCAAGCTCCTCCTCCTCCTACACAACCAACGCAAGCTTTTGTGAGAAATACGAAGCTACGCAGTACGGTCGCCGGTCTGCCGCCGAAAAGACCGACTCCGAATGTAGTGACGCCGGCGAGGAGAGGGTGAGACCAAAGTGAAGTTGGAAGGCGGTGAAAAAATTGATTGGATGCTTTTGGTCGCACTGAGAATGGATCAGATGTTTCCGGTTCAAAAAAAAAACTTTTGTGACGTTAAAACTTGAAACTTCAAGAAAATGTCAATAAAAGTTAGATAGAGGCTTTTCATGATTTTTCGATATTTTCTGATTGCTTGAAATAAAGAAAAGTGTCTCAAATTGAGCTTTTCGGGTGGATGACTTCGAGAATGATTTTTTGCGAACTCCAAGATCTTCGGATAACAGCATTTGATAATACTTGACTGGGAGGCTCTTTACGGCACCCTTGCAATTTTCTTTTCTGATTTGGTAGACCGATTCGGAATCAGAATGTCTCAAAGTACCGCAGAGCGCAAAATTAAGTCCTCAATCTGGAAATTTCAAAACAACAAAAAATCTTGAACCATCAATGAATGATAGCCACAGATTAAATGACAAAAATCAAAGTTTCGGAACCTTTTTTTAAAGTTTGATCTATGAACCGCGTCTTGTGTCAAATCTTTTTAAGCTTTTTTCACTGCCTTCTGAATTTTTTTAACGCTGTCGTCGTAGTGGTGATGGTAAATCGTGATTCAGAGGCCTGTCGCGACTTCTCTCCACGTCGCGACTCCCGGCGGTCAGCGAAGACGCGACAAATTCGCAGCTTTTGTCTGCGTCGTGGTCGTCGCGACCGACCTCGCTGGCCTTGTCGTCGTCGTCGACGTCAACCGCGACGCCGTCCTCGTCGCCCTCGTCGTCCCAGTCGCGCGACGCCAACGGAAACCCGGCCAAGTCGGTATTCGCGCGTATTTCGCCGTCTTGGGACAGCGACACTAGCGCCGCTTTGATTATGAATCGGTTCGAAAACGTTTTTGAATCTTGTCAATTTTATTATTTCGTGTGTTTTTTCTCCTATCCTTGGTTTGATTTTGTGAAAAGCTTTCACTAACGTGCTGTGAGAAGATTAATTTTTTCTAGTTGGCTTGGATGGTGTGGCCTTTTATTGCTTGGTGTGTGCTTCTTTTAACTATCTTTGAGTTGTGGATTTTGAAAAAAAAAGGTCTATTTTGGCTGAATTTCTATCACCGCCATGCCGATCATGCGGGGAAAAAATTTAAAAAAAAATCAAAAAAATTTTGTTTTCCTTGAAATGGTGGTTTTCATACAATTTAATAGCTGAGTATATTTTTGAAAGGGAAATTACAACAGTTAGTCCTTCCTCAAGAAGTTTCATGACGTCTGGTACCTTTTACCATTTTTGTAAGGTTGTATGATTGAAATTTTATTATTGACTTTTTCGAGGTTGTTTTCGATGATTTGACAATTTTTGGCGTCTCTTCAAGGGATCTTTGAGGGAGTTGCTGTGATTTTCATTTATTTTTCTTTACCGTCTATTGCCTTTTTTTCTTTTCAGGAAGCAAAGTCGAATAGTCGCTGTCAAGAACGGAATGAGTGGACGAATTATCAGTCGGACGCACACTTTGGAAGGACATTCCAAGGGAGTTTTATCCGTCGCGTCGGCTGGAAAATATCTGGTCACTGGCTCGAAAGGTGGCTTTCTTTTTTATTATGATAGTCTGGTCAGATTTTGAATGTCAACTCAACGCTCAAACTCCGCCCCTAATGCGTAGATCAAACCAATCAGAGAGCGAGCCCTCCACAGTGCATCGTTGAGGGGGAGCAGAGTTGCTGCTTGACATTCAAAATCTGAACAGGCTATAGATGTAAATCGATTTGAAACATAGTCCGTCGGCCGCGACTAGACAGTTTTCGCGTGTCTGCGTCTCTATGTTCCCTCACCGACGAGTTCAGAGAAATATGGAAATAGCACGCAAACATGAGATAGACGTCGAGGGATATGGAGGGCGCAGAGAAGCCGCAAAAAAATATTATCAGCGAGAACCTAAAAGAAAAATACCTGAAATTTTGTTCGAAAAAGTTGCCCTGAAAAGGATGTTTATTTCTGTTTGCGGTTGGGATTTTCTTAAAAAAATTGGCCAGAAAAGTAATTTATATACCACAAAGTCTCAACCTACACACGCTCCTAGTTTTTGAGAAACTACAATGCTAAGTATTTGTAACTCATTATATTCCAATACTACGAAACGATCACATAGCTTATGGCTGTTTGCCCTTTTGGTCTGAACTTGAAATTCGGCGTGTACGTGATCTATCAGATCGCGTGAGCCGATCTCACGAGCTCTGCGTAGTGAGACTCATTTCCAGCTGTTCGAAGCTCTTCGGTCGACGCTACTGATCATCAGATCGGTCGGGGTCTTGTCGGAGTTAGACAGAAATTTCGAACCAGAAATCGGATCCAACATGAGGTCTGAGGTCTGAGGCCCTGTGCTACACAACCCACAGGAACCGCGCTTAACCCACCGGAGAAAGAAATCCGTAAATTAAGCGAAAGTGGATCCATGAAAGAACCAAGATCCAGTGTCCCACTGACCATCACAGTCACTACCTGGACCAGGGCAACAAGAAATTGTTGATCCCATATAGGGTCATTGCTGGAACTTCAATGAAAATTTCGACGAGATCCGGGCCCTCGAGAACGAATCAGGCAGTTTTTGAGAAAGGACACCGTTGAGTATGTGTAACTCAAATAAGAGATCGCGCGGAAGGTTAGACCAAGGAAATACTATGAAGAAGTCTGATTAAAAGAAGAGGCAAAAAGGTCTGACCAGTTTCAAGCAACGAATCGACACACTCCGACCTCGCCTCCGCGACGGGAGGCCATCCCACCGACGTCCGACGTCCTACCTCGACGACTGATCCAATGAAGAACTCTTAGTTCTAGAACCGTTACCGTATGCACGAACACGAAAAGTGGCGATCAGGATGAGAGGAGCGGATCAGTCGTCGGGGAACGACGTCGGTAGGATGACGTCTCGTCGGAGAACGCGAGGTCGGAGGGAGTGTGTCGAGTCGTTGCTTAACATTCTGAAGAATCAGACCCCTTTTATACTATTTTCTGGGTCTAATCTTCCACGCGATCTCTTTTTATTCAATGAGTTACACATACTTAACGACATCTAACGTAAAAGTCAAAGAAAATTCTTAAAATCCGTAGAAATATTTTATTTTTGGAATGTGAATCCTCATTTCTTGAGAACTAGATAGTTTTGCAGATTGAGACTTTTAGAATTTCTTATTGGTTGGTCAAGGAGTATTCTTGTCATTTCTCAGGAAGTTTCCAAACGTAAAGTAAAATGACCTTTATTAAATAGTTAAGCAACTATTTTTTTTATTGTCTTTCCTAGAATTATGTGCTCCTATCTTTCCTTCCGTTGTCTTCAAAATCATTCATAACTTTGTCCTATTTTCTAGATCGAACAGCGAAATTGTGGGATCTGGAAAAGGGCCAGGAAATCCGGACCCTTGGCGTTCATCCCAACAATGTTCATCTGGTGCGATTCGTGCCGAAAAGCCACTTTGTTCTTACCATTTCTATGTATCAGGTTTGAAAACTGATTTAAAATTCATAGGAAAAACTATTTTTAGGTCCGCGTTTGGGACTATCGAACCCCTGAATGTGTCTGTGTGAAGGTTCTGAACTCCAGCGGCCAGACGAATGATGGTTTGTCAATAATATTCTAGATTTTTTGATTATCACGGCATTATTGTTAGTGGAAGAAAATGCAAAACAAAAAATGAAGGGGCGTGGTCAAAACCTCCGCCGTTCCCATGTGACGTCCTGAGAAACAGGCTTAAACAAGAGGGAATATTAAAGGCGCATGCTCAATGGGTCATGAGACGAGTTTCGGAAATTCAGAGACGATTATGAATTTCGCGAAAATTAGATCGAAAACGGCATGTGAGAGAGAGCCGCAGTGCATGCACACGACACACTACACTTTACGGAAAAATATAGGCGGGGCGTCGTCAAAAAAACGCCGTGTTATCGATCTTTGGGAAATATTCTTGTTTATAACACTTTTACTGTTTTTCTAATTTTAGAAGAACTAATTTTTTGGATCTTAAGTAATTCTTTCAAGGAAATTTACTCACCTAGCTATGTAACTCAAATAATTTCTCGGAATTCAATTGGTTTTTTTTTAAATTTTTCACGTACTAACGATATATTAAGCCGTTGGCTCATCAAAAAAAAAAAATTAAAAATGAATTATTTTCAAAAGAAAGTTAGTGGAACGATTGGCGTAAGAATGGTTTAGAATCAGAGATGATGAGGCCAGAAATATTAAAACGAAAAAAAGAATCAGTCTGTATCAGAATTGGACGGTTGTAAAGTTTATGAATGAGCTGTTTTTAAAATTCAGTGGTTTTCGACCGAAAATTTTCAAACTCTCTTTTTCCCGCTTTTTTTTTAGTCATTTTCGAAATAACACAGAGAGAAAAAAGCAACGAAGATAGGATTTTTCAGTTGAATCTGGCACTCTTAAAACGAGAATTCATTTTTTTTTTGCATCAAAATTACTTTAAACTTGAAATCAAATGTTTTTAGAAGACACGGCGCCGCCAACCCCGCGCCAGAATACGATTCCATTCCTGGAGACGATGATCTCGGCGGCCGACGTCGAACCAACCGGACGTCTTCTCTTCACCTCGTTCTCCGGCGACGTCCGCATCTGGAACCTCGACCGATGGGCCTCGTTCGGACGCCTCACGTCCGCCACGCACAGCCCAAAATCTGAAGTTTCCTGCCTCTCGACAACTATCAACTCGGCAGGGAATATCGTCGCCTACACCGGATCCCGGGATCATTATGTCAAGACCTACGAAGTCACGTCTCTAGGAGGTTGGTCTTGTGAGAAAAAAAGGAGGGTTTTGAAAAATTCGAACTGGAATATAAACTTTTAAATTTTTTTATTATTGTTTTCCGTAACGCAAAAAAAGTAGGAAAAATGTCACGAGGTCTAAAAAAAGCCTAAAAAAATAGTGCGTTTATTCTCGAAAATGTGGCAAAATCCCGAATTTTTTTAATTTCAAAAAAATACAGGATTTTTTTTCTTTTTTTTGGTGTTTTTTTCCATCCCCATCTCTCTTTGAAAATTGAAAAAGAAGGTGAAACTTTTGAATTTCAATACCGCGTGTTTTGTCAGCCAAGCACATTTGATTATTGTAAGACGACTCAAAATTTCGAGATAAGCTTTTTCAGCGCGGCTGGCTGGTTTAGGCTCGAAATTTTAATTTTTGAAGTTGTAATTGTAGAAAAAAACTTGATTTCTAGCGAAACTATAAAAATTTAGCTTTTCCATTGGTTTTTCTTCAGGAGAAGGCGTCTATGACGCTTCTGTGGAGTACAACCCGCCGCACTATGACAACGTTACGTGTGTCCATCCGATGGGCGGACATTTGTTCACGGCTTCGAAGGATTTGGTAAGCTGATCGGATGAAAATAAGAGATGAGATTTCTGCACTCTGTGGCTAATTTTTCAACTTGTGGATTCCCGGACTTCGGTTGCACAATCAAACCGGGCGTTCCTGAGCGTTTCTAGCAACCAGTTAATGACGCCGCTAAAGGGGCTATAGAAATGCTCAGAAGCGTCCGAGTTGAGTCTGTGTTGGAGATCTAAGTTGAAATTTTCCGGAGCTATTTTTTTTTCTAGAAAAATCCGATTCTTTCCGAAATTAAATTATTCAAGGCCTTTTTTTGGCAACCATTTTTCACGACTTTCATATAATTCAAGTCAAACTTTCATAATATTCAACTTTATCTCATTTCAGAACATCATGAAATTCTCCCTGGTCGACAACAAACGCGATCATTTGGAACTGCGGGCTCATCAGCAGTACATTCAGTCCTTGGCCTCATTTGGGGTAACTTTTTTCTGGCTCTTTTTCGCCTCGACTTTAACTCAAGGTTAGGTTGGTGTAGTGGAAGACTTTGTTTCATTGCGTACTCTGTTCAGACGAGAATAGGATAAATAAAGATCGAGAGAAAAACCCAACTTATCCACTACATCTGCCAATTTACAGAAGTTGCTCCGTCTCTGAAGCTAAGAAGAATGTTACACGAACACCAAAAAAAAAAATTTTTCTTACAGTCAAATTTTGAACTTTTTCCTGAAAAATCTATGTCTTGGTTTTTTTCACTTGAATTTTGACAGAAACTATGACTTAACCAGTGAGATTTTTCAGTTGGGATGCTGGCCTGGCTGAAACTTTGTATAAAATTAAGCCAAAAGCTTGGGCCAGGCCGCCCAATCTGAAGCACAATCCTGGGCAATGAAGAGTATCGAATATATCATCGTGTACAACTATATTTTTCAGCCCAAAGGAAATGAATACTTGGTATCGGCTTGCAAGGAAGGAACGATGAAGTTTTGGGACGTCGCCTCGTCCCAAAGGATGAGACTTGTTGAAGACGTGGGTTTTGAAGAGAAATTAAAGAGACATGTCTCGAAAATTGGTGCTAGTTATCTTAAGTTTTTTTTTTTTTGAAATAACTTGAGATACTAATTTTATGCTAATTTATAATATTTTACCCTTGAAACAGAAAAAAAAATGGATTGAAAAAGCTGAAAATGACGTAAATTGAAGTAAATTTGACCCGAAGGATTTTTTCGATTCTTGGTTCGAAATAGGTTGTTTAGAACGTTTTTCTTTGGAATTAACACTTAAAATTGGAAAATACGAATGAAATCATTGAATTTCAGTACCCGAAAGCTCATTCGGATTCGATCAACGAAATTTGCTCGACGCCTTCGATGCTTTTCACTGCTTCTGGGTTTGTTTGATGATTTTTTTGGTCCTTAAAATTTTCAGGTTAGGTATTTTTGTTCATAATTAATAAATTTGTGAAAGGGATCGCGTTAAATCACTTTTTCTTGGTTCAAAAATGAAGGAAAAAAATTGAACTGCGACAAAGAATGAGATTTTTTTACTGGGTAAAGGATGCTCTACGGATAATCAACAAATTTCGATTAAAAAAATGTTTTTCGCAAAAAAACTATTTTTTTCAGAGACGGAACCGTTGGATTCTGGAAGTCGAACATTGTCGATAATTTATAAACTTTTTAAGTTATTTTCAAAAGGATTTCTATTAGTTATTCATGTCTTTTTTCCCCAAATACTCGTGTTGTGATGATTTTCGCCCAAAAATAGCAATTGGTACCATTATTCGCTTAAAACCTCGCCGAAGTTCACTTACATCCACTACTAACCAAAACGGAAATTGATGAATTTTCTTCTTTGCATTTTCCTGTACTAATTATATAATTTCTTATCTTACCTGTGAAATATCCCATTCTATGTCAAATGTCCATGTAACGACCAAAAAAACTTAATTTTTTTTCCGAATAAATTTTTTTCTATTTCATTTGTTCTATCGAAAAGAAAGAAGTTCGCGCATGCGAACTGTTGGAATCGAATTTTTTTAGGAGAATTTGTTTTTTTCGACGTCATCAACGCCATCAGTTCCGCCTTCTTTGGCTTGTTTTCTCGGAAAAAGAACTTGATTTTGTTTGTGAGTTTTTACGATTTTACCACGTTTTCAGGTCAGTTTTCCATTGATCGTGAAGTTCGAAACTGATTTTGCAGCCTTTATTCCAGCTAAAAACCTTTAAATTCAATTTTTGACGTCTTCACCTTCGGAAATTTTTTTTTCTGGAATTTTTGGTTTATTATCTCAAATCATAGAACTTTCAGTTGTTTTTTTGATAAAATTATATGATTCAGGTCTGATTTCTAACCTTAATTTATACTAGGCGGATTGCAAATGATTTTTAACAGATCTCAATCTTTAGAATCAAGTCATTTTGATGCATTTTAGGGATTTTTTTTTTCAATTTTACCGTGTTTCAAAGCCATCTTTGGAAATGTAAAGTTCAGAAATAAATTTTGAGTCCTTTCGAAAAGCTCGGAATGTTTAGAAAGTTATTCAAAAACTAGTTTTCAGCAACAAAAAATTATTTGTTTTCTTCTCATTTTTGATTTTCTTCCTTCGAAAAACAACAACAAAAAAACTTGAAATAGAACCAAGTAGCTAGTAGGAATTATAATATTTGTTCAAAGAATTAATATGTTAGTGATTACATCATGTTGTCAACTTTAATCGGAAAATAAAACCACAAAAAACTTCAATAACATTTTTTTTAAAATTTAAGATACTGGTTTTCTAGGTACCTGCACATCTAACGCGAAAAAAAGCTCAATTTTCCACAGCTTCTCGAAAAAAAAGATAAATAAACTTTAAAGAATTTATTTTTGAAAAAAATCTTACAAAAAAATGACGTCATTGTTGTTGTTTTTCTTTCATTTTCGTACTGTTCATCACCGTTGTGGCGTTCGGATTCTTTTTCTTCATTTCTTCAGATTTTTCCGTAAAAAACTTTGAAGATGATTCGTGCATTTCAACGCCAACTCGCAATTCATCCGTTCAGAACTCAGGTCGTCGTTTCTGGTAGGTCTTTTTTTATTTTTCCTCTACGATTTGATGGATGAATCCGAAAGTAGTATTTGAATTGAATCGGAATGGTTTGATTAGATGAATCGCTATAAAAATTCAAAGATTTGTTTGAAAAAACCTTCAGTATATAGATTCAAAAGCGCTAATGTTGGGTGGAGATTGACTTTTATTTCGTTGATGGTACCGATATCGATCTGAATTTTTCCTGTCAAATTTTTTTTACTTTCACATCAAAATTTCAGTATCTTCTGCTGTTTTTTAAAGCGTATAAGCTAATTTCAGAAAACCCCACTGGTGAGCTGGAATTTTCAGTGGTTTTCAGGCCACGCCAAACTTTAGTGCCATAGGGCCCATACAAAATTTCAGCCAATTTTTGAAACAGATTTAAGCTTTCCTAATGGAGTAGTAGTGAAAGTACAGCGACTTTTTGAAATTCTGAGAAGCTGCTCCCTTTTTTTCGATACATTGAGATTTTTTCGCTTTTTCAAGTTGCTCACCAGGGAACGTTTTTTACCCCCCGGTTGAACTTTTGCTGAAACTTTGCTGAAGTGTACTTTAGGACCCTTTGATTGCAGATCAAGAAGAAAATTTCTCGCAATAGATCTTGTTTCCGAGTTATGGAGCTTCAAAGTATGCATAATACGCAAATTAGGCCAAAAAAGCGCTATTTCGGGTATTTGAAGTGTCCTAACTCGAAAACGAGATCTATTGCGAGAAATTTTCTTCCTGTTCTGGAATCAGGGGGTCCTAAAGTACACTTCGGCAAAGTTTCAGCAAAAGTTCAACCGGGGGGTAAAAAACGTTCCCTGGTCAGTACACGTTTTATTTCAGCTTCAATTGGCGCTGCTGGCGATGTACTGGCCCAATATATCACTCAAGAACCGAAATGGGACAAATTGCGGACTGCCCGATTTTTCTTTCTGACTGCCGGCTTCATTGTCAGCTTTTTTTTACTAACTTTAGATATTTTCGTGAAATCCAGTTTTTGAATTTCTTTTTAGGTTCCCGCCCAGTTTGTGTGGCTCCGATTCTTGGAACGAGTGAAGTTTGGTGGGCCTAAGTTCAATCCGCTAATACGCGTTTTTCTTGATCAGGTTATTTTTTTTTTCTCACAGAAAATAAAAAAATGAGAATTTTCAGGTCGCTTTCAGTCCAGTTATCGGTTCCCTAACCCTGATAAATTTGTGGCTTTTGGAAGGATATTCTCTGAAAGAATCAAAGGAGAAATGGGACCAGATTTTTGGTACTATCTATAAAAATAGCTTATTCGTGAGTTTTTCTTTTTCTGTTTGAAGTTTACCTTTTTCTCAAGAGCGTTTCGTAAAAATTATGTTGTGGAATTAAATTCTAGTGGTCCCTAGGAAACGCTTGAAATAATTTACGGAACTATTCATTTCTAAATTACGATTTTTTTCAAAAATAATTTAGAAAGCGAGTTTGCAAACCTTTTTAAAGCTTGAAATACCGCTAGAAACGATTCTGCGATGACATAATTTTTGAATTCGCACCTTCAATTGTTCCAGAAATTAACTGAATATCTCTTTAAAAAATCGGCTTAAGGTCTGGCCTTCCGTCCAATTGATCAACTTCTATCTGGTGCCACTCAATTACCGTATCTTCTTGATCCAGGTTTTCATTTCGCAAAATGGGCACCGATTTATGAAATGAATTTTATTTCAGACCGTCGCATTGCTTTGGAACGCGTACATGTCAATTTCGACTCAAAAATCGCAAAACCCCATCTCGAAGATCCCCAAACCGCTGATGTCATCTAATCATTAATTACGTGTAATTTACCTCAAAAATAAAGTGTTAAACATTTAGGATTCAGCGAAGGTTTCCAAAATAGTCAGAAAAAACTTGACAAATTTAATAAATGAAACCGGTTTTTTTTCAAAGGAAACACGATTTGGAACAAGAACAAGTAAGGGAAGTCTCTTTTCTATTCACGAACACGGTCCCCCAGCCAATGAGTGACAAGTTATATCATTTTAAAGCTGACAATGAGACGAATCGATCGATGTAATCAGATAAGCGGTAGCTGCTCGGGGAGCCGAGATATGAGTCTTCAAAAATCTCGAAAAAAATTAACTTGCGCGTGAGATGAAATGTCTTGTATGAGGTTGCGCGTCGGGTCAAGTGCTAGTCTGAGGCTCTCATCGGTGTGATTTCCTCGCGAAAAAGGAAAAGCTCGAAAAAAAGTCCGACTTTTTCAATTTTTTCCTAGTGCAGTCGATAGAGCAGCTTCCACATGGTACTGTTATCATATCAGTTTCTGAGAAAAAGCTCAAAAATTGGGTCAAAAAGAGGTCCAAAAAACGGAACTATTCAGACTTTCAAGCTTGGTAATTTCGTTTGTTTTAAGATACCGAGAAGCTAGAAATACCAGTCAATTTTTCTCATTGTCAGCTTTCCAAAGACGTAGCTTTTCAACGGATTGAGCTTTATCCAGAAGCTCCAGACATGTCTCAGCTTACAAGTCAATATTTTTATAAGTTATCAAGGCTTGAAATACAATATTGGATCCGTCTCAATGGGCTCTATCGATTGATAACGATTTCTTTCAATTTGGAAAAAAAGCTGAGTTGTAAGCTGGAAAAATCTGTGACGTCATTCAAGCTGATGAAAATCCTTGAAGTCCCACATTATTGGAAAGCTGATGATAAGACGAATCGATTAATGTAATCAGTTAATCTGTATCTTGAAAATGAACAAAGTTGTGAAGCTTGAAAGTCCAAAAAGTGTCCTTTTTTCAGACCTGATTTTCACATATTTTTGATCTTTTCCTTAGAAACTGATATGATAACAGTACTATATGGAAGCTGCTCTATCGATAGCACTAGGAAAAAGTTGAAAAAGTCGAACTTTTTCTCGAGCTTTACCCTTTTCGGGAAGAAACCACACCGATGAGAGCCTCAGACTAGCACTTGACCCGACGCGCAGCCTCATACAAGGCATTTCACCTGACGCGCAAGTTTCATTTTTTACGAGATTTTTAAAGGCTCATATCTCGGCTCTGCGAGCAGCTACCTCTTATCTGATCATATCAATCGATTTGTCTCGCCGTCAGCTTTCTGATAATAGACGTAATGAAAACATTGAGCTTCATTTAGAACCTTTAGATTTGCACTTCCAGCGCAATTTTTAATGTAGGAGTTTTCTACTTCAATCGACGCAGAATGACGTACTGTGCCCAGAAACCAAAGCTGAATCACTCAAAAGTCCCTGGAACCAGAGTTGAAGCCCTTCAAAGTGGGTCAATTTTGAGATTTTGAAAAATCATATCCGGGCTTCTAGGAACCTAGGAACTCAGAGACCTAGTTTTTCCTGGCCTCCGTGATCTCCTCTATCGATTGAGACCAATTTTGACGGAAATTGCGATTTTCGATCTCCAAGTTTGATCGTCTCTAACTCAGTTCCTAGTTGACCTACGGAGGTCAAACCTGGTCTCCGGTTATTTTCTCGTCGAGATCTATCGATTGATATAGGTTTCGTCCTGAACGGCTTCCATGACCTCAGAAGCTCGAAAAAAAGCTAAGGGGTTAGACTGCACTTTTTTCGATTTTCCCGAAAGTCAAAGTTTTCCAGATTTTTATATCAATCGATAGGGAATGACGTCAGGTGTCCAAAAATCCAGGTGGTAAAGTCCCTGGCTTCCTACAAAAAAAGATATGATTTTTCAAAGTTCATTATTATTCATAACTCGACTTCTAGGAACCTAGGAACTCAGAGACCAAGTTTTTCCTGACCTCCGTGATCTCCTCTATCGATTGAGACCAATTTTGACGGAAATTGCGATTTCCGATCTCCAAGTTTGATCGTCTCTAACTCAGTTCCTAGTTGACCTACGGAGGTCAAACCTGGTCTCCGGTTATTTTCTCGTCGAGATCTATCGATTGATATAGGTTTCGTCCTGAACGGCTTCCATGACCTCAGAAGCTCGAAAAAAAGCTAAGGGGTTAGACTGCACTTTTTTCGATTTTCCCGAAAAACCAAAGTTTTCCAGATTTTTTTACATCAATCGATAGGGAATGACGTCATAGACCCAAAAATCAAAGTAGGAAGATTTTTAGACCTCTAGAAAGAAAGTTATGATTTTTTTTGGAGTTGGTCCTCTTTCGGAGAATCGTTATGGAAACTCGAAGAAGAATTTGTGAAATACTGGCTCCGAAGAAACTCAAGTTTATTTTCTGTCCTAATTAGGATCACTCCTGAGATATTAACGAACA
>CAJGYM010000222.1:0-60938 GCA_904845305.1 Caenorhabditis auriculariae | reverse complement strand
TAAATACATATGAAAATATTTTTTTCTCCGATTTTTTTCTCTCATTTTTTTATGTTTGATATGATAAACCGGGATTTTTTTTTCCCGTCCGTGATATTTATCGCCATTGTTGCAAATCTTGAACCTGGCCTAAAGACCAATCCGACCAAACGCATCTTTTCGACATCATCTCTTTTTGAGATCGTCTGTTGTTTCACGCCTGTGACATTTTTGCTTGCAATTTCGTGAAAAAAACTTCAAAAAGGGAATGGAATAATACTAAAATGAAAAAAAGCCGTACTTCTGCAAGTTCCATATACCTTTTTTTAAAAAAATAGATTGGTATATGTCGTAAGAACGTGAATTAAGAAATTCTAAACAAAAAATTGTAAGTTTATTATTTAAAAATAAAAAATGAAAAGCGGGGCTCAGTCCTATCAGTTCTTCTCCAGATTTTCTCAGAAAAGGATTGGCTCAATTTTGATCTATCATAGCGCCGCTGGGAGGCGAACCCCCGATCTCGTGGACGACAGGCAAGCGTCTTGCCGCCTGCGCCACGGTCAACGGTTGCTTCGTTGAGTGTTGAGGGGCACTACCCCTGCGCGCTATTGACCTGTATTGTGTGGATAGATTGGAAATTGAAAAAAAGACGATTTTTCGCTTTGAATGCAATTGAGATAGCGAAAAGAAAACAATATTATAGAGGAAATTCAAGATTCTCTTGAAAACGCAAAAAAATTTCTTTTCTGGAAAAAAATATTCAAATTCAACTCTTTTTCTTTCTTATGTTCTTAAATTTGTTAAAATTAAGAAAAAAATAAGACTAGAAACTTTATTGAAGTTTTTCCAACGCCTATCTAAGAGTTTTCTTATTTAAAAAAATTTCATTGAAAAAATCCCCCAAAATTGATCTAAACAAAAGTTTACACAAATATTATTCCAAAGGATCGGATTGTCACCTCAACAAGATAAACGGCGATGGCGAGATTTCACAGCGGTCAAAGATTTACGACAGGTTAAAGCATTGGTTTGGTCGAGGAGAAGCTGACGAAAATACAGGTGTTCGCCTCGATTCCTACACAGAAACGAGCAAAAGATTTACGATTGGTTTGACAAATAGCTCGAGAGAGTAAAGGTGTGAAGTTGGCGCTAAATTAAAAAAAAGGATTTTTGGAGCTAAAATATTCCAAAGTTGGTGTAGCACTATCTATTTATTGGGAAAGATAAACAATGGGGCAGGCATCTTGATGTCCATAATTTTTACACGAAAAGTAGAAAAATGAAATGCAAAAAAAAAAAAAAAAAAAAAAAAAATAAATTTGGGCCCTCAAGGCAGCACTTCAAATTGTTCTGTGGAGCGAACATTTCTTGGCATTAAAAAAAATTGATTACAATTTTTTTTGTCAAATTTTTTTATTTTTAATTATATTTGTTTTCCATTACCTATCGTTGTAAAGAGGTGCGTTTTTCCTAATTTTGAAAGCTCTTATTTGAGTAGAGTTTCTAGAACTTTTTTTCTATCCAGCTTGATTTTTCAATATCATTTTTTCACCGAATCAAATATTTATTTCAAATTTTGGAAGTTTTGTCGTGTTTTTCAATTTTATTTGAATTCCAGGTTGACCAAGTAGCGAATCTCGGATACAAGAATTTGGATCGCTTAAAAACTTGAAATCTACCTATTTGGGAGTCTCGGATACTTCTGAATGTCGTTTGTGGTAAGTCCTTGGTATTTTGTTGATTTCAAAAAAAAAATGCTAGTCAAATTGGTTTATTTTGTTAGAAAAGTGTTCAAAAAATGTGTTTTTATGCTCTTCGAATCCCTACTATTAATGGGACTGATTAGAAATTATTTTCTTCTTCAATGGTTTATGCCAAAAAACGCGTCATTCTTCTTAAAGGTAATGTCATTTTCGGCCGCTTCTTTGAACCGTTGCGAAAAAGCCGACACGAATGAACTTTTGCCTCGATTGGCGGCTTGATTCATTTTTTCTGTACTTTTTGAAAAAAAGACTGATCAATGATTTTTGCTTTGTTTTGTTGAATTAATAGATCATTCTGGATTTTTAGGTATAAAATTAGAGAAAAAAACATGAAGAAACTCGGAGAAGATGATATTTCATTTATCGACAAGGTAAGAATTAAGTGGTCACTTTAGGGACTTTAAAGGTTTAGTGGTTCTTATAGAAGAAATCCATACAGATTTAAGGCTTTGAAAGTTCCGGAAAACCTCAAATTTATCGCAAGTATTAAATTAGACTAGTTTTTTTTCAGAGGTTTATGAACTTTGGGGATTGAATACGGAGAGAAGTGGTCATTTAAGGGATTTGATGGATTCAGTGGTTTTTCGAGAAGAGAATCATACAGAATTAGAGCTATGGAAGTTTCGAAAATCCCGAAAGTTTTTGAAGGGGTGTGGTTTTCTAAATTTTAAGGGGTTTATGAACCTTTGGGCAGCGATACAAAAAGAAGTGGTCACTTTAGGGCCTTGAGGGGTGCTTCTAGAAGAACCTTATTTGATTTAAAAGCTCTGGTTTTTTCGAAAATCCCGAATTTTTCACAGTTTTTGGATAGTTTTTCTCAATTTTAGAGGGCTGTGAACCTCAAAAAAATGGTTAAAAATACATCATTTTGTTAAAAAAAGTCTTCTTGATTTTTTTGTCGATTTTTCCGATTTTAAATCCTATTTTATTGAAGTTTCAAGATTATATTTTACAAAAATGGAAATTTTTTTGAACCCATACCAGGAGAAATATAAAACCAGATTTCCCAGTCCCTCGGTCAAGTTTCCCCTGTTTTTTTTTTTCAAACAATCGTAGAACGTCAACTGTCTGTTACATTCTTCCTGGACTTTTTGTCCATCATTTTCTTTATCACCGAATTTATCACCCAGGCCGAAAAGACAGACTTTTTCCCCTCGGATTTATCGCACAAACAGTTGGGCGAACAAAAAAACGGCTGCCAAATGGCCGTTATTTACGATCGTTCGAACTTTTTCTTGGAGAGCGCTAAGAGACCACCTGTACTAATTTAAGGAACAATTTAGAAATTAGATTAATTTGTCTTCCTTATTTTTTTCGCATTTTCTGTCCGTTTTTTTAAAAAGCGTCCCTGAAAAATGTTCTCTATTTCAGTTTTTTTAGAGGAAAAAAACACTATTTAAATCGTGAAAAACGAAAAATGAGAAAAAAATTGAATGGGTCCCTTTACATCAGTTTCTTAATGGCCGTTTTTTACGACCATTCGAAAATTTTTCGACATTTTCTTATTGATAAAAAAGCAAAATACTGTTTCATATGAAATTAAAGAGCGGAGAAACATTTTTGGAAAAGTGGATCGTATTTTCCAACTGTTTGCATTACTTCTCGGCGAAAGCCAATTCAGGGTCGGGCGCGCATAAAAAGTCAGTTTTGATTCATTTTAATGCCTTGTTTAAGATTAATCAAAAATACCTTCTGACTCTCCAAAATTCAGTTATCTTTCCCACTCTCTGACCGCTATTCTGAATTTCGCGAAATTTATTTGAACCTAGCATTATTTTTCTTTTATGTTGTGTCTAGAATTTTTTTCCGTTTCCAGCCATATTTCACAGATTACAGTAACAAGATCCCTATAAATAAACAGAAAAAAAGGGAATTTTTTTGTTTCGCGTCGGGTCTTACAACGGCGAGACGCGCGAGAACGCCAATTGACCTCCAGACGTCACTTCCGAAGCTTTTTACACCCGGCTCCTTTCATTCCATCTTTATTCATCTCACCGACGTTTTTTTTTGTCTGTTTGGGAAGAAAAATAAGAATTATCCAACCGGAACCACATGAAATAATGGAATAAAACATTCAAAACTTGAGCTTTTCATAATTTTCCTGGAAGCTTCAGGCTTTTCTCCAACTAGGAACAGATTTTTGGCGGGCAATAAAGTTATAAAAACACTAATACTCTCTTGCGCAAGTAGTTTTTGGTCGGTTGCTGATTAGATAGCCATTCCAAATGCGTCTGTCGGCTTTACAAAAGATCAGTGTGGAAGCGATAACTTTCCGAGTTTTGGCCAGTCTCGAGCTTGAATTTTTGAAGCCCATTCTGTAACATTAGCAATAAGTTGCAATACTATGGATTTTCGGATTTGAATTCAGAGAATTTCAAAAACAAATTGCGATCGACAAAAACAAAACTTTTTGAGAACAAATATGGGAGCTGAAACTGTAATGTTGTCTTAATAGTTCTTCATTTGTTTTTCAATTCGCGAAAAGGCTCGAAATCTCAATTTTGGGTCGCTGTTAAACCTTTATTTGCATACATATATTATAGATAGAATATATAGAAAAATCTGAGAAATGGAAAGAATAAAAAGGTCTGAAAAAGCTAGTCCCGAAGCAGAGGAGAAGAAAAAGCAACTTTCGATGGATGGAAAAAAATCAATAATTACAAATAAAAATGACATCGATCAATAAATGCGTGAAGAGAAAAAGAGAATATAAGTGACTCGAAGGTAGGAATTTATAATTTTTTTTAGTTTTTGATTTTTTTTTTTCTCGAAAAATCATCCGGGTTCTTTGGCTTGAAAATAGGAAAATATGGAAGCATAGAGAAAAAGAAACACGTAGAAGATGGATTGTTGGATTGGCGACAAGATAGGACAGGAAAGGAATGCGAGGAGAAGTGGTCACTTGAGGGGCTTGAGAGAGTTAGTAGTCACTTTAGGGAAAATATTGAAACTTTTCTCATTTTCTAGAGCTTCGAGAAGGTTTTCTGTCCGATTTTTTTAAGATCCCTGGAGTTTGTGGCTTGGCTAAGTGGTTACTTCAGGGAAAAATGTCTAGAAAAATTTTTTTGAATTTTTCCGATTTTGAGAAATATTCTTTAAGATTGGGAATAAAATTCTAAATGTCTTACAAGTCTAAAAAGAAGTTTCTGAGCGTCAGCTTTTGAAAAAAATCCGCTTAAAAAGTTGCTAAAGAGATAAAAATAACTACAACATTTCCAACTTGATAAAAAAACCACATTTTAATGTTTCACAAAAATAGATATATAAAAATTGAATTTCTATCGGAACTCTGGAGTTTTTTTACGAGAGATGAAAGTAGCCGTTATTTTTCAAAAATAAAAATCAATAATTGGAAAAAAAGGTCTTCTTTTTTTCATGATTAGGCTTCAATTTTTTTTAAAAAATCATCAAATTTGAAGCTTCAAAACTTGGAAAATAACGTTTAACTTAATAAAAAAATCCCCTCAAGTGACGTCATATGAAATTGAATGGTTCACGATTCACTCGCTGCAGGACGGCGAGCTCAGGTCGGGAGTCTCGAGTCGGGGCGAGAAGTCGGCGAAGACCGGCCCAGAAGACGGGCCGCCGTGCGACGTCGACGGCGCTCCGGAAATCATGGACGGTCCCGGCATCCCGTACGACAGGTCCGTCAGGTCCGTCAAGTCCGTCAGCTCAGGGTAGGCCTGGAAAATAACATTATCATTATTACCAACCAAAATAACTGGCCCATTCCAGGCGATATCGCCTAAAATTTTTTCTACGATCTCGCCAAGTTCTGGCTGTCATGTCGCTCTCTCTCATAAATAAAGATTAAAAACACATTTTTTTTTGTTTTATTTTTGACGTTTATGATGGAACGAATTTTTTTAAAAAAATTTCTCAGAAAGCGATATAGCGCGAGACGTTTGCGAAGTGGCACCAAAAAGACGAGCGATATCGCCCGCGGCATAGCAGGAAAAAAAAATAGGCTGGGATAGATCAGAAACTGAAGCGTCTTCAGAAATAATTTTCCCAAACGTTAGAACTTTTTTTTTAATAAAATGGAAATTTTGAGTTGGGTAGGCTCAAAAAGTTCAAAAGGACCTTGGGAGATTTCCAAATACTGATGTCTTCTTTTTTTCTTTTGAAATAAAGATCAAGAAGCCAGGGAAAAGAGTTCAGACATTTTCGCTTCGTCAAACTTTTTTTTTATTCGAAAATGCTCCCTCTTGCTTAGTATATTCATCGAAACTTGGAAGAAGAACTCTAACACCTTAACTTATACGCTATTGACGTTGGGGATTACACTAACTATGCGATTTAGATGACGTCATTCAGTAAGGTAGCATTAGTCTCGAGTGGGTGTCGGCAGACAATTGCGCTAACAAAAGTTGCCCCCTCTTCGCCGTGTTTGAGCGATTAATGACGTCATTTTATGGAAAGTTTTTAGCAAATCAGTTGGTTTTAGTGAAGATTTATTAAGGAGTTCTCGAAATACTCAAATTAAAAGGCTAAATTTGACAAGTAGAAATTGACTTTTTGATATAAAGATTTTTTAGGAAGTGCTAGGACATACATTAGCACAAAAAGTCGGAGAAATGCGAATTTTTTTAGGGTTTTTTTAAAATGAATTTCTTAAGGGGTTCTTAAGGCCTCATGGCTGGTTTTTGGATGATTTTTGAAGTTAACAATTGGAATAATTTTTCAAAGTCAAAAAAATGCTCTGGAAATCTGAAAAAACCTAAAAATCCATAAAACAATGAAAATAATTCGACACCGGTACACTAAGTTTTCTGTGTCATTTTTTTAGAACTCAACTTTTTTTCAAATTTGAAAATATATATTTTATTAGTTCTTGAGTATGAAAATGTAATTGCCGGCGCTCTAAACTTGGTTCCAAAAATTATTTTTCGAAAATTTCCCGCAAAATTAGAGAAAAGAAGCTTTTCAACTTTTTAACGATTTTGAGATCATTACAGAGATTTTCCAAAGTATTTAAAACTCGGAAAAAAGGTTTTTAGATTTCAATCGATTCCAATAGCTTCAAAATCCCCAAATCCACTTCTTCACTAAGAGCCAGACAGGTGAGACACCTGTACCTGTACCCAATTGACCTGATTTTCGCGCGGCTAGCCCCAAAAAGCCTCCAAGGTGAGGTCTCGGTTTCACAGAGACTCTCTACCATTATTTATGCAGCTGCTTCCTTTTCCTGGCACAAAAAAAAAGAAGAGGAAGAAAACAACACTTTCGCCCCGTTGAGAAATAAGATTTTAGTGGCTGGGTTACGGTAATTGGAGGCTTTTCGCTACCCAACGAGATTTTATGTTCGGGGCACGGGGAAAAAAGATTTGGTTAGTGGTTTCTCCTTTTTTATGGAGTCGTTCGAGTTGGGTTGAGGTTTTGGAGCGAATTTGGAAGCTTGAGGTTCTGTGTAAGGAAAGGGAATTGATTTTTGGCAAGAAGCTTAGAATCACTGATAACTGTCGGAAAAATGAGCTTGAACTTTCTAGAAGACTATCAAGAAGCCTTGGAAATATAGAAGCTTAATCTTGAGCTCCTAATGATCAGCTTAAAGGAACAGAAGGCTGGACAGGACTAAAAAAAAAAGAGAGAGCTCGAACTTTTGTAACAATTGTCAGAAAAAGGGTAATAGCAGATTGAGCTCCTCAGTTCCTGCTTTTACCTCAAAAAGTCGGTTAGTCTGAGAAATTGAACGAGAATAGAAGCTCTAAACAAAAAGCTCAAAACTTTCCGAAAAGCGAGACAAGGATGGTCATTGAAATGTTTGAGCTCGAACAAGGAGTCTCTGAAGGTTCAGATGAAGATACCTTATAAGGATCACCTGTTCCAACTTTAAATTTGGAGATACAAAGTTAAAGATCGCCTTAGACACAGAATCAGGGCCAACCCGATAGTTCGCAACTTTCAAAAATATTATTTCTCAAATTAAGATCTTGTGATAGTAACTAGGTATCTTCATCCAGAACTTCGGAGAGTTTTCGAGCGAATTTTCAGAATATTCCAAGCTTCCCACTTGGATGAACACTCTTATAAGTAAGGTAGAAAGAATGGATGGGACTGTGATCTGTAAAAAAGGAGCTCGAGCTCTTTGAGACAATAATCAAGAACTTTGGCTTGACACTGAGCTTCTACTTCTTTTTAAGACTGGTAGTTCTCATAAACAAGTACTGGAAGGACTGACCAAAAGAGGAGGTGGTCCACCGCCAAATCCAGGACCTTCGTGAGTCGGCTGAGGCCATTGAGGGTAGTGGGCGATCTCGATGGGTCCGGAATGGTTCATCGTGTCGACGTGCGTCGTCGGCGCCGCAGCGATCAGAGGACCGATCCCGTTCATTCGAACGCCATTCAGAGCTCGTTCCTGAAATTGGGATCGTTTGAAAGTTGGTGGTCATTGAGAAAAATTGAAAGGGAAGGAGCATGCGTTGTTCGGAGGAAAAGTAAGCATTCTTGAAAGATTCTAGCCTGTCTGCGCTCTCTTTTCCCTCATTTTAGAGAAAAATAGCATCTCAACACGATAGAGCAGAGAAGCCAGAATGTTTTGAGTTAAGGCGAATGGAGTTCCGGAAGAAAAATTGGAAACCAAGCAAACACAACTTTTTGGTTTTTTGTGGCCGCGCCTGGAATGACTCGAAGCGTCGCGGTCGCGAGGCGGTTTTAGCAAAACGACTCACTCAAAAGCATTCTGATTGCACTGCGCAAGAACTGTTTTGAGTCAAAAACACCTTTACAGCTTCCGCTACCCATCAAGCCATTCCAAATGCGACCATGAACAACCGCGGTTCAGACTTCTATGGTCGCACGTAGGATGGCTCGAAGCGTCGCGGTTTTGGCACAACGGAATGCTCGACATGATTCCAATTCCGCTGCGCGCAAGTCGTTTTGAGTCGGGAGCAGTTATACAGTTGACCATGCGCTTTTAAGCCAAACAGTTTGAGTTGAACACTTATATGTTTCAAGTCTGAACGATTATCTCACATAATTAATCAATCGAACCAATAAAACCCCCAAAAAGTCTCCCTAGGATCCAAATAATTAGGGAAAGATCCGCGAACGGAAAAGAAGCGACCGCCATTCATTGAATTTTGCGCGCCACCGCACACCGACTATCTACCGTATCCGATGGCCAGGGCAGACGGCTGCAAGTGTCCGTGTGTGTATACACGGCGGCGAATTACCTCATTACAACCAATTATGGGCATCCGAGCGTGTTTCGCCGCCCCGACGTTGTTTTGTCGGCCTTTTCCCGCAAAGAGAGGCCAAAAAATAAAGGAAAGGTGGACATTAGGTGTTGCGTAATTTGACCCTGGTCGAGTTCATAAGGCTGTTATTTGAGGATAGGTCGAGAAATTGGAGAACGGATCAGGGAATTCGGAGGATTTTAGCATTGGAGCGCATTAGGCTGATGAAAATAGCCTTTTCCGGAGTTTTTAACCTCCAAGGATATTCGGGTCAAAAAAGGGGAAAAACTCAGACAGGCTCAAGTGATCATGAAAATTGCCATCTTTGAAGGGTTTTGTCATTGGAGCGCAAATGATTTTCAAAAATCGCCTATAGTTCTCTTTAAAATTTTATAAGGTATCTAGATCCTCATTTAAGGGGTAAGTAGGGCAAAAAATAGGAAGAAGGCTTGATTAAACAGAAAAATAGACATTTTAAGAAGATTTTGTCGATGGGGCGCCATTGGTTCTTAAAAATGGCCTAGCATTCGGAGGAAAGTACAAAGAGTTTTTTTTTTGAACAGATTGTCTTTCAAAAGGTTCCTTGTGTATCCTAGACGGTTAAGTAGGCGGAAAGATAGAAGAAAGTGTCAAAAAATCAGAATGTTTGGATTTTTGAAGTCATTATCATTGGAGCGCCTTTGGACGGAAAAAAACGGCTCTGATAGATTTACGATGAATATTTGGCTTTTGGCTTTTTTCCTGTACTATCATTGAGAAGAAGTTGACAGTAAAGGCAAACTTTTTTGTAGTTTTGGGATAATTTTGATGAAAGTCGCTATCATTTGAAAGAGGGTTTCGATTTTTTAAAACCCCTCGGAATTGGAAAAAAAAAGTCGCGACGTGTGCATCAAAGAAGAAATTCGGAAGTCAATAATAAGTGTTGGCCGGGTGGGCGACGGGCCGTGTTTGGGCAACGGTAATTCAGTCGACTCATAACCAACACAAACATAGCTCTTAGAAACTTTTGTGGGGGCCACGTATAACACACATAGACACCGACAAATTGAGCAAATCAAGTGGTTGACTTCTTTTGAAGCGAGGAAACTACGTTTTGACGGGAAGTTTTGGGGTCAGAAGAGGCGAATTCGAGCTTGGAACAGGGTACTTTGAGACCCAGTTTTTGTTCATTCGCCACGACTTGAAAAATTTAAAAATGGTAATGTGCGAAAGTCGTTTTTGGTCGGGTGCGCTTGCCGCAACGTTTTGAACTGTTTCCATGCGATCAGCATATTTGAAGTCAGGATCATTTGGGGTAAGATAGAGAAACACAAAATTTAATTTGAAAAAAAAACTCTTTTTATACTTTCAAAGAAACAGTAAACTAATTTTTCGACTGATGATTTTTTTGGTCCCTGCTGCAATTTTCAACACTATCAACTAACCTGTTGACTTTCCAACCCTTAGATCAATTCCTGACCCCTTGACCGACTGGCTAAACACTTTGATAGCCACCCGCTGGGTCCCTGGTTCGATCCTCATCCAGCTGCAAACATCATGCATGTCACATTGCACAACTAATTACTGTAAGTCGCCGGATTACGGTAGGATAGGTAGTATCTTCGGGATCAGGTTTCTAATACGGTGGGGTCAGCTCTTCTTTAGGGATATTTGAGAGGAAGAGCCTTTTTTTCCGAAATTCTTCATTTCACGAATTTTGATTAGTTTCTTTTCGAACTTCAGAGTTCAGAGAACTCAGAAGAAAAAAAATTAGGCAAGGAAAAAATTGAACTTGAGACCTTTGTATTCTGACTTGCATTTTGTCAATTAAACTTTTCTTCAAAATAGATCAAGTTTTTTCGATTTAATACAAAAGCACCAAAAACAGCTTCCAAAACCGGCGCGAGACTAAAGCGATATCGCTGGTGGTACATTAGCGATATCGCCAATAAATCGCTTTGTCGCCGCGCTGGACTTTCTTTAGCTTTCCTCGCACTGACAAGAAATTTGGAAATCGCAGAAATGCGATGTCGTTGATATATTGTCAGCGACATCGCTTTAATACTTTCTTTTCAAAATGTATTCTAAGAACGGATGCAATAATAACAGAAAATTCTTCAAAGTCAATTTCACGTTTTCCCTGAAACAGAAATGTCAGTTATGAACTCAAACTCAAAGCGCAGCCAGAAGAGTTTTTTTTACCATTATAGTTACTTTGAAACAGAAAAATGTTTTTGTAGAAATCGAACGAAATCGATCCAGTGACCCTTCAAACCTCCGTCAAGCTTTTCCTCCACAACACTAACTTTTTTTGTTGGAAAATTCTCAAAATCCCCCGGAAATCCTATATGGCGATGGGTAAACACTGGCGCCGGCTTCAAAACACTACAGTTTTGGGTTTTGAGGATGAGCCCGAAGAATGGCGAGGAGCCCACTTGAGCCACCCGGCTGCCATATGCTCCCGGAAGATTTCGGGTTTTCCCGTTTCAAAAGAAATTTATTGGCGGCTTCAAGAACTTTTTTTCGATTTTTTTCTGGGTTTAGGACTTGTTGTTGTTGATTTCGAGTGATCGCTTAAGGAGAGATGAATTTCAGTATTCCTGTTTCAAAAGAAATGTAAAAGTGGTTTTGAAAAGGCCTTTTAATGTTTAGTTCAATAAAGTCTCGAGTGGTCACTTTAGTCATTCCGTCCGAGAATCCGGCGATTACTGTTTCAGAGGAAGTACAAGACCGACTTCAAAAAAATTTTAATCAATTTTTTTAGGGGAGTAGAAGTATACTATTTAAAAAAGATGCCCTTAAAATTTTGAATCTAGTACAGTGGACAAAAAAAATTGATAACGATAAAGTGGTCGCAGGTTCATTCCTTTCTCAACATTTTTCGCTGAAAATGTCAAAAATAGAGAATTCTTCGATTAATCTTTTAAGGTTTCAATATTTCTTCACTTAAAAATTGTGTCATAGCTGTTTAGTGAACACTTTAGGGATTTTTTTAAATTCAAGAACGTTCTATGAGATATTAGGCAAACTTTTTGTGTGGCTAGTGGAAAAAAATATTAAAAAAATCAATACTTTAACGTTTCACCAATTTTATAATAGATGGTTTTCACGGAAACTCACAATTTTTCGATCGATTTTTTTTATAAAAAAAAGTTTATTCCAAGGTTTTTCTTGAATTTTTCATAAAGAATGGTTAAAATTTTTGGTTACTCGGAAGATTTTCAAGAGAAGGTCCCCAAAATCAGAAAGCTTTCAACAACCTAATTCGGTGAACCCACACACATCAAAAAACCCTTAAAAAGACCTCATTTTTGGCTTTTCGGCGACGGCGGCAAATTAGCTTTTCGGCGGCTCTTCTCGTTAGAAAAAAGAAGTAGTGAAAACGCGCTCCATTGAGATTTCGGTGCTCGGGGCAGATGACATGCCGAAATTGGGGTCATTTTCCGTGTTGTGAAATGAAATGAAATGACTCAAGAACATTGGCGACCGCTGCAACCTAGTTCCCGAGAGCAGCTGTTGGGCGAGGGAAATTGGCAAAAATTACCGGCGCGCGGAGGGATTGAACCAGCGAGTCGTTTGGTCATCTTTTTCGGGGAATTTATAACTTCTGCTGGCTGTTTTTGTATCAAAAACGTAGCGAAAAATCTTTAAAGTCTTGGATATCACTCAAAATGAAAAAATGTCAGATAGTTAAGTGGCTAAGGCTTTTGAATGGGAACAGAAGCTTGAAAGTTCGATCCCATCCAAGGTTTCTTTTTTTGCCAGAGGTTAAAAAAAAGTTATCATCTAAATTAAAAATTTTACAAGGGTCACAGGTTCGACTCCTCTCCATGGCGAGACGCTTTTTGCCGTTTTTTTTCTACGAAGGCTGCCTCATCTTTAGTTTTTCTATCATAGAAAAAGCCCTTGGAGGCGAAAATCCATGCCAAAACTGCGGCATTTCTGTTTCGGAGACAAATTAACAGTGATGGATTGGGTCGCCTCCCTCAAGGCGGGTGATCGAATTAGTGGACCTACGCAACCTCATTAGGGTTACGGTAACCGAAAGAAGGAAAAACAAAGCATTTTCAAGTCGGACTGTAGTTTTTCTACTAGCTTGCAGCTTTCTCAGCTCGAAATTGAGTTTACTATCCGGAAAAAAACATTTTCGCATTGAGACCTGTTTTGAGCTCTAACCGTGCGCCTTTAAATATTGGAAAAGTTTTGATGAATGAACTACATTCAAAAGGGTAGATTTTTTCAGCCTTTTGTTGTAGTTTTGATAAAGTATGGCTGAAGAGTACTTCAGGAATCCCTACAGTACATTAATGATCACTTAAGGGACCACTTGAGCTTTTTTTCAGCGTCAGACCCTAAATTCCTATAGGGACTACCTAAATTTTAGCCCTCCAGGGAGCACTATTTTGTTCTCAATAGGGCTGTTTTTTCTAACCCCTCTAGGGACCCCTCTGGCATCCCTAGCTAAAGCAAAATTTTATAAAAATATGAAAAAAGTCCCTCAAACCTTCAGAAAAAGAAATCCCCAAAATCCATGCTTGGAAGCAAGAAGGCAGGATTACCTGCACATCTAAGTAAATGCCCCCCACTAATCCGCCAGTCAACAAACACCGAGTAGCCAAGGCCTCACTACTGTGCAGGTGGGCGCTCTTTGTCGGCTTGCCCTCTTTTGTCCCGGGGTACAACCAAACTTGCAGCTGGTCGTCGCTTGGTTCGAACTTGGGCAAATATAAATATACCATATGGTTGGGGTTACTGTAGATAGGTCAGCTAGTCGGATCGTTTTAAAAAGCTTTAATATGAAGATTACAGTAACTTAAGGGTCTTTCAATTCAAAAAAAAACCGTGGCCGCATTTGGAATGGCTCAGATTCTTGCCTTTGATATTGCAAAAATTCCGTTTCCAGGTGTCACCAGGAGGCTCAACTATTAGTTCCCCAATCTAATCGATTCAAAAAAAAAATCCAAATTTGACAATCAAAAATATTCTGAGGTTCTAGACCACCTTCTCGCTCGAAACCTTGTAGAAATATGAGTTTATCGGTTGGAAACGTGAGAAGTGCAATAAAATATATAGTACCAGTAGGAGAAGCGATGCAAGGAAATATGAAAAACACGATTCACAACACATATTACGTCACGATATTCATTTCAATCAATATTCAAGGCCGAGAAGATAGAAATTCACTGCTGGCTTGATTTTTCCACGGGGAATGGTCCGGGCACTGCGAAAAATGACTCGAAGCGATGCAACCGACCAAAAACTGCTTACGCGCGGAGGTATCTTTTAACTAATGGTAATAACGGGTTTCTGAATGAACCTAGGCTCTCCAGATGCCTATTTTTTTTTTTTTTGATTTCGAGGGTCTGATCCAAAAAATGCTTATAAAGCTGGGGAGAATGTTAAAATAGTCTGGTTTACGAAATTTTTAAACGCATATTTGGAATAAGTGAGAAAAACTGCATATGTTGAACTCAGTTTTTCATAAGACTCTGCTGAGAGATACCGCAGGGCGCAAACCGTTTTCAGTCGGGTGCAGTGAAAAATTTCGCTGTATTTCATATACAATTTACTCAATATTTTATTTTTTGTACCTAGTAAACTTTTCTTTGAGTAAAATGAATCAGGAAAACCGAGAACCGCAACGCGATCGCGTCGTACCAAAATTGAGAAATGATTCTCATGGGGTTAAAAGAAGCGTAAATTCGAGGCATTTTTTCAGTACCAAGTCGTGAAAAATCAAGCTGACGGTGGATGAAGTATAGCGGAAAGTGGAAGAAAAACAAAAAGACAGGAGAAAAAGTTAGAAGTCAGTCAGAAGAAGCGTAGGAATGGGGCATCCAGCCAATGAGACAGACCTTCTCGGCGTTGAGTCGGCTCTCGTGGATCTGGATCTGCCGTTTCTTGTCCTTGCATCGCTTGTTCTGGAACCACACGCGGATCACCCGAGCGTTGAGGCCTGTAAAGTGCGGATACTTTGAATCATTGAAAAGATATGAAAGAAAAAATGAAGGAAATTCATTAAGAATCTTTAAATACAACAGGGAAACAGTAAATTGTTCTAAATCTCAACTGTCCTTCAAAAACAAAGTTTATTCACTGAAGTTTAACGCGAAACTGTAGAGAAAAGAAAAAGACAACTAAATTTTGGAGGGTCAGAGAGAATTTAGAACTTACAAAATAAAAATAAAAGAAACTGACCAGTCATTTCGACGAGTTGCTCCTTGAGAAGAGCGTCAGGTCGGGAGTTCATCGAATAGCATTGTTTGAGGATTTTCAGCTGGGTTTCGTTCAGAACCGTCCGAACTCGTGTCGTCTGGAAAATGTATCATTTTTTATCGATTTTTCCGTTTTTTTTTTTGGTGAAAAATGAGTTATTTCCTTATTCTTAGAGAAGGAAACTAGAAAAAATTGCAAATCGTGCGAAATTTCGAGTCATCTCAACTGTCTGACCTGTCTTCGCCCTCTTTTTCCTCACCTAGGAAAATGGAAATAGCGCTTAAAAACGAGAGAGTGCAGAGAAACCAATCTTGGAAGCGTTATTTAACTTTTCGTTACTCTGAATTTTTATAATAGCCTTTAAATTTAACAATTCTCAAAGGCCGAATTTATCTCTGAACGAAAAAAATTTTTTTTAATCCAGATAACTTCATAAAAATCATCATATTTCTTAATGAAAAACCTGCTTATCCTTCTTTTTCTTGCTCGAACCGCCGGAAGAGCTTCCCGAGCTGTTCTGGTACCCATTTTGAGGCGTCGTCATGTCTTCCGACTTTGGAGACCTGAAAATTAGAATATTTTTTATATTTCACTCTAAATTCCAACAAAAATAGAATCATTCGAACTTGAAGAGCCGAAGAAATTATTTTATGAAACTAAGTCGAACTTGAGAAATTCAAAAAGGCCTTGAAAAAATAGCCGTTAAGTTATTTGAACATGCGCTCTACTGATAATCAGAACTCCTTTCCCCGAATGTTGATTTTTTGAAAGAAAATTGTAAATTTCCACTTTTTTTTAAAATACGACATTTAGAATTCAAGTTTTTTTGAGAAAAAAAAATAATATTCATTGAAATAGTCTTAAAATCAGATAAAAGTGTCCGCAATTCAACTTTTACGAACTTTATCGATAGAGCGAAAAAACCTATGTTTTTCTAGCCCCTTTTCTACCAGGTCGGTCCTTAATTTTAGAACTTTTTCTACACTTCTTCCCAAGCTTTTTCTTTACCTCTTACTAAAAAATGCAAGCTTTTTTTCATTTTTCAACTTTTTTCACTCAAAAAATTAAATGGAGGCCCATTTTTTATCGTTTCTAGACGCAACTTCAGACCTTCTTTCATTTTCCTTTTCAACCCCTTTGCACTATTTCAAGCTTTTTTCTCTGATTTTTCTAGAAACTTCATTTTTTCCTACCAGAAAAAACTCAACAGACGTTGCTACATTTAACACTAGTTCTGCTGCGAACAGCCGTCGGGAAATCTGTCAGTTTCCCGGAGGAAAAATGTGAGGACAGGGGGGATTAATTACCTGACGGAGAGCGGGGGACTCGTGTGGTCCAGGGAGGTCAGCGTCGAGGTTTCCCAGGAGTCTTCGTCGTAGAGCTGCGAATTGCTCGGCAGGTTCGAGGACTGCAATAAAAAATGGATTTATTCATTTTTTCCTTTCAATATGTGAAGTCAAAACAAAACAAATCATTAAGAACTTTTTCTATTCAAAAAAAATTTTCTATAAAAAAGTGGTCTTTCCCAAAAACAAAAAACTCAAACCTCAGGAATATTGCCAGTCTCGCAGTCGTTCCGGCAGTAGACTCGGTTGTTTTTTTGAACTGAAAAATAAATAATTTTTTTGATAAATATCGACTTTTTTTGAGTATGTAATATTGATTATCTTCAAGTAAAAAAAGTTTTTTTAATTAAAAAAATTTTTTTTTCTGTAAATCGATTTTTTTCCGAATAAGTGTGATCTTTTTGAATTATTATTTAATGTACCTTTACAAGACAGGTAATTATAATTTGCGGTTGAGAAACTTGAAAAATCGCCAGAACACTCTTTGGTGTACCAGAAAACTATTCTGAAATCCTCACTTTCTGAAAATTTCTAATTTTTGAAAAATGACACCTCAAAATCCTTCGAAATAGGCCATTATCAGCCATTATTTCTCGAGAACTAGCAAGTTGTACAAGTTGAGACTTTCAGAATCTTCTTCTGGTACAGCAAGGAGTGTCCTGGCCAAATTTCAGGAAATTCCCAACCTCAAAATGAAACGACCTTTCTTGTCAGGAGCTTTGCCGAATCAAAGTGACTACCTGAAACTCGTCGCCGGTCCTCATTCGCCTGTCGCAACCCGTGCAACAGAAACACTCGACGTGGTAGATGAACCTTCCGGCTCTCATGACCATTTCGGCCTTGGTGAACTCTCGCGAGCAGCCTTGGCATTTCGTCCCGAACAACCTGAAAAGTCTACAGTTCCAAAGTTTGAAAATCAAGCTTCTTTCTGAATCTCAATACACGTTGTTCTTGAAGTCACCCCTAAAAAAAGGTCCCAAACAAACCCTTTTGTTTGTATTTAGACTTGCCCCAAACAACGACCCAAACACCCAATTAAGGAGTCAACGAGGTCCAAAACTCTGCCTGGCACCTTGTTGTCGCCAAAAAACGAGGTGTTTGGGCCACTTGGGCCATCTGGCCGACTTTTGGCGGCACGTGTCCGGAGGAAGTCGCGCCTTCCTTACAAGGTTAATTGGAGGCGAAAAAGGTGTGAAGGAACGTGTCAGAATAATAGGTACCGGAAGAAGGACAGCAAGTTCTTTTTTATTCCGAAACGATTTGCAAAATTCGGAGAAAATAGAACGAATTTTCAAAGGTATAGAAAATTTGCTGAGGTGTTTGAAGGAGCATATCGGGATTTAAAAAGAAAATCTTGGCAAAAATCGTTTTTCTGAGTCCTTAGAGACCTCTGTGATGTTTGAAAAAATTGAAAAAGCTCAAAAACATCGAAAAGTAAAAAATCCCTTCCTTAAGTCTATACATTTACGGAATAAATCGTGGGGATTTAAAAAAAAAATTTTACTCCCATTTTGTTCGAAAAGAACCTCATCCTCCACTTCCACGCCCACCAAAAGCACCGCCATGTTCAGGAAATTACGCGAAACGGGGAAAAATGGTAGGTTGCGAGGAAAGGTTGCGCAAGCGCTAAAAACAGCCGCCTTTGGGTGCAGCGCGGCGGAAACGCCACCCTTTTTCCGTGCGCCCGACCGTTTCCTGGAGCGGAAGCGTCGCTCGCGCAATCCTCCAACGCGTCGCCGAAACATGGCGACAGACGTTCCGTGATAATTACAAGTTTCGAGGCGCCGAAGATAATGCAATTTGCGCTCCAACGAACGCTTTTTGGGTCAGATGGGGTTACGGTATAGGAAAAGCTTTTAACGTATTTTATCATGAAACGTTCATTTTTTTATCCCTGTGAGTTTAGGGAAGAGATTATTTTTCGAATGAGTTTAATTTTTTGAAAAGAAGAGATGAAACTTATCTTCAAAAAGAAAGTTTTTTTTGAAAAACTAGTAAAAGTTGCCTTCAAAAATGAAAGTTAGGCTTCTACTCAATGGAAAAATTTTTAGCAGCTATTGATTCTTATACTTAAAGGCCGTAGTAAACTTTTTTTAGGCGGAAATTAAAAATTCAAAAAAAGCGATTTGGAAAGTTAGGCCACCGGCCCTTTTTTTCGCTTTTTTTCCGTTTTTTTAAAAATTTGATGTAGTAACTTTTTTTGAAAAATCGACTACATCTCTTTGAAAAAAATAAAAAGCTCATCTTTTTAATTTTTTTATTTTATCGATTTGTAAACGTGAAAAACTTTTTTTGGCGGGAAATGAGAATTCAAAAAAATAAGCGGGATTTCGAAAAATTAGGCCACCTTATATTTTTTTACGGGAATTATGTAATATTTCAAAAAAATAGATTACTCTTCTTATAAAAAAAGGTTAAAACTTTGAATTTCTTCTTCTTGTAAAGTGGTTCCAAATATTTCGAAAATGAAGCAGTTTCCGTCGTTTTTGATGGAATTTTTTTCTGAAGATTTTCAAAAAGTTTCGAAAAAAAGCTTCTTGATGTAACTATAAAACTTCTATTTTTTTCATCATTTAAATCAAAAACTACCTTCAAAACTAACGAATTCCTTCGATTTTCCACCCGAAATTCCAAAAATGTTCCTCTTCCAGAGTCAGAAAAGCTCAAAGAGCTCAGTCTCCGGCACATTCGAAGGGATCATCTCCGCGATTCTGCTTATTATCACTGAGATGATATTGATAAGGGGGTGATAATCCAGACTGGGATTAGAGGGACGTCCTTTCGAATGAATATGGTCGGGTTGCGAGGAAATCGGTCTTTCAATGGGGAAAAATTTCATTTTCTGGGAAGGACGTTTTGTTGAAAATTTTCAGATTTTAAGCTTAAAAAAAATGAAAATTTCTTGATTTTCTATTTCAAAATCGATACTTTCCGAAGTATTACCCATACAATGCTTGAAAAAATTAACAAAGTGGGTTCAAAAATTCGTAAAAAGTTCATTTTCCTGTATTTATCCAGTAGAACCTTTTTTCAAACATTATGATTGAAGAAAGTCTTTTTTTTTGATGATAACGAAGAATTTCCGAGTTTTTTTGAGCCAGAAAATATATAATTCTAAGAGACTTTGGACTTGAAAAACTTTTTACTAGAATCCCCCTTTCCAGACTTTTCTCCCCAAAGTCCCAAGTGAACCCTTTTGTTTGTATTTAGACTTGCCCCAAACAACGGCCCAAACACCCAATTAAGGAGTCAACGAGGTCCCAAACTCCGCTCGGCACCTTATTGTCGCCAAAAACGAGGTGTTTGGGCCACTTGGGCCATCTGGCCGACTTTTGGCGGCACGTGTCCGGAGGAAGTCGCGCCTTCCTTACAAGGTTAATTGGAGGCGAAAAAGGTGTGAAGGAACGTGTCAGAATAATAGGTACCGGAAGAATGGAAAACATATTCTTTATTCCTCCGAATCGATTTGCAAAATTGGAAAAAAAAAGAATTCTTCCTGTGGTGATGAAAGAACCAGGGAATGATTTTTAAGAAAATTTTTTTCTGCAAAAATCGCTTTTCCAAGTTATTAGAGGCTTCTACGGAGTTCAAAAACACTTGAAAGAGCTCAAATTTACTTCTTTCGAGCTCCTTTTTTCGTCTAACATGTAAAAACCTCGGAAAGTGTTATTTTCTGTTATAAACTTCATAGATTTAAGGGATATACTGTGTAAATTTGTGTGAAAAGCATCCATTGAATAAATTAGATACTTTTAAAAGTTAATTGACTCATTTTTGAACAAATTATCAAAGACCTCTTCAACGGTCATTTTCTTGAAAATTCATCTACTGAAAATGGGAAAAAAGATCCGAAAGCTTCTTAGAAAAAAAAAGCCATGAAAACGTGACTTTTTCCGATCCCCAGTCACTCCTATGATTCTACCAAAAATCCCGAAAATCCCGAAAATTCTCCTCAGCAAAAAAATTCATTGAAAAGCTCAACTCTAATGATTTTAATTCCACCAAAAATCCCGCGAATCCCAGAAATTGCCCAGCTCCCAATGACGGAAGTGATTTGTCCCGTTTCCCGAACCGACCATTGTAACTCGTTGTCCTTCTTTTCTCGGCTCAATGAATGGAAGGAAGGTAACGTGAGAAGTTTCCGTTTTGTGTGAGCCAGACTGTTTGGCTTGCGATCTTTCTCACTTTTGACCACAGGCTATGTCTTTTCTTCGTCTTTTTTTTCGATTAGAATTCGGAAAAAAAAATCAAGTAAATCTAAAAAAAACGCCAAGAGCGTTTCCCAGTTTCTCGTTTGTTCAATAGAAAAAAAAACAAACTATACTGTTTTGTTTGCAAACCGCAACTTTAGGCCTATCTTTTTCGATTTCCAAAACTCTTGAAGCCACAAAAAAGTTGGGATTTTGATTTTTTGAATTTTTCTTACTTCTTCCAGTAAATCCCGGGGTTTTAAAATCACGAGAAAATCGAAAAAAGTTAAAAAAAATTAATTATTGAAACGTTCTACTATCTTATTGTGATCACGGTCCAACTTTGCTTGATTTCTTATCCAATAAATCCCAAGTTTCCAACTTCAAGTCTTCTCGGGCCAAGAAAAAACCCAAAAAATCTTCGACAGATATTTAATCAAATATTACACTAATTTTTTGCAATAACTCTTGAATTTTCAATTTTCTTCGTTTCTAATAAATCCCGAGCTTCGAACCTCAAGCCTCTCAGTTCCGAGAAAAAACCCGGAAAAAGGCCAACTACTTACTCAACGACGTTCAATTGAGCAGCCAACCACTTGACCACACCTGGCAATTGCATAATGCAGGAGAGGAGTCAATTGAGGGGCTCTCTTCCACTTTTTACTTTAGCCACTTCACACAAAACACTCTTTTTCCCTTGTTTGGTTAGCCAGAAGTCGCTCACCGGAAATGGTCGTCCTTGCAGTAGGTCCTGCCGTCGCGGACGAACGCCGTGCAGTGTTCGTCGAGCGTTCGGGCGCACTCGAAGCACTGTAAGAGAAGAAGCTTAGCTCAGTCGGTGAGAATGATTTTGAGGTTCAAACAGTCTCTGGTTCGGCTCCTCTGGAGGGGAAAATGAAAAAAAAGACTAGTTTATCTTTTGAAATTTTCCAAAAAAGACAATTTTATTTAATGATCTGCTTTTTCGCGTTCGAGAGTACTAGAAGCACTGCAAATGGAGAAGCTTAGCTCAGTCGGTGAGAATAAATTTGAGGTACAGACAGTCTCTGGTTCGACTCCTCTGGAGGGGAATAGAGAAAAGGACTCAGTTTTCCGTTGAAATTCTAGAAAAAGGACAATTTTATTTTATGATAAATGTTTTCGCGTTTGGATGCACTAGAACCCCTAAGAAAAAAGAAGCTTAGCTCAGTCGGTAAGGATAATTTTGAGGTACAGACAGTCTCTGGTTCGAGTCCTCTAGGCGTATTCTGATCAAAAAACAAAAAAAGCTCGATTTTCCTCTTCCGCTCTGTTATAGTTCAGTTGAATTGAAAACAAAAACCCTGGCTCAGTGGCTAACACTCTAATCCAAGGTTCGAAAGGTCCCAGGTCCAAATCCGATCGCCGTCTCCATCGCGAAAAAAAAATCCAAAGCAAAAACGTAATTATTCAATTTCCAAGAGGTCAATCAAACAGGTGGCAAAACGCAACATTTCTCATTTCTTTCCTATTTCTCGAAAAATCGGCGACACACGCGAGGCTTAATCGGACACGCGAGAGACTGTTTATGAGTTATGGCGCAAGTCGGGGAGCGTCGGCCGGTCTCAAGCAAGAGGTCTAGGGATCGGTTCCGGAGGCAAATGATGAGAATTTTTCACCTTCTTTTTCAAGCTAATCTTGCAATTCTTCTTTTTTTTTTACCTTTTTATTGTCCTCTCAAAAATCTGAGTGATTCTTTTCCTTATTCGCACAAGCTTAAAAGCCAAAAAATCGAACTAAAACTAGAAGAAATGCTTTTTTTCCAATGAATTTTAAGTTCTACTCAAAATTCTGTCCAGCTATCTTTCTTATCACTATCCTCAATATCTTCAAAAGCCTTCAGAGGCCTCCAAAACCCAAAAAATCGATCTATCACTCTTAAATGCACCTTCAGAAGCTTCCAAGACCTCCAAAAGTGAAAAATTCGACACGACTCTTGAAAAAAAAATCTTTTCTTTTCTATTCCCAGTTCTGACTTGTCATTTCATTTATCACCATTCTCATTACTTCCAAAAGGCTCCGAGACCACCAAAAGCCAAAAAATCCTCGGGAACCAGCGGTCCAGAAGACAGATGGTTGGACACGTGTGTGGTGGTGGGTCTGTGTATGGAAACGCAGGCCCGTGCTTGTTTGTGTTGAGCCTCTCCTTCTCTTCCGAGGAGGCCCCCCTACAGCAACCGCAGTTGCGTGTGCGCGGTAATTCGACCCTTTCCAGGCGTTATTTCGTTCCCTTCCTCGCTTCTCCCCCCCAACTACCATCACCTCTGATCTATAAACAAAAACAAGCTGGACGAGGTCAAGTTGTTTTTTTTTTTGGAGCTACAAGCTGTTAGTTTTCATTTCGAGAGCTCAGACCTCGGTGAGGCAAACCGGACGTCTCGGAGCACATCCAGTGATCACTTAAGAGTGATGACGCTCCTAAATGGATCACTAAAAATGCTCAGAAACTTTCAGAACGCTTCCGTTTTTTCCAAAAAAAAACAGAAGAATCTGCGCTCCAAGGATGAAATTTTGGGATTACCAGTTTTTCTAGAACCTCGGCAAAGCAAACCAAACGCGCCCGGGCGTTTTTAAGCATTCCAAGTGATCACTTCAGGAGTGTCACAACTTTTACGAGATAGTGATCTCTTAAATGACCACTTGAAATGCTCAGAAATATCCGGGGCGCGTCCGGTTTTCGTTACCGAAATCAGAGAAAATATTACGCATTCTAAAAATTTATCCATAGAGCACAGGTTCATCCGTTTGCATTTAATTTTGCGGCTTTTTTGTAACTATTCCCTAAAAATCCCTAAAAAGCTTATTCAACTGAATTTTTCTTCTCAGGATCTACCAAAAACTACTTCACTACAGTCTCAAGTCTCTAACTGGCAAAAAGGTCGCCTTTGAATAATTAGTTCATTTATCCATTCCATACAGTCCCCAACGGCTCCCCCGCCAATAACCCCCCTGTGGACGTGAGTCAGGAAGAAGGGAAAGCGAGTGTGAGATCAGGCGGAAATAAGCGGCCCACAAACAACACAGAAGAGCGCCGAATTCTTTGCCGTTCTTCGGATTCGTCTGGGCAGAAAATTCGGCTGCTACATACATTTGTATTCTACATTCACCTTCCTTCCTTCCTCATATGCCGACCGGTTTTGATTGAGAAGAATGGAAAAGTTATAGTCAATTTGCCACGACTTGAGACTGTCTGACCTGTCTGCGCTCTCTCTTATCTCGCCTATGAGGTAAAAGAAAACATCATTGAATCGTAAGAGAGCGCAGACACAAAAGAAAAAATCATCCTTTTAAAAATGAGTTCTTTTAATATTCGATTTTGCAAGAAACGAAAGTTCTCTCCTCTATCGCCTAGAAGGTCATAGAAAATGAAAATAGCATTCAAAAACGAGAGAGGGTGTAGAAAAATTTATCCTTCTCAATTTTATACGAATTGAAACTGTCTGGCCTGTCTGCGCTCTCTCCTCTCTCGCCCTCGAGACCATACAAACTTGGAAATATCATTTAAACACGAGAGAATACAGAAAAACCAGAAAAAACTTCTCTACCCGATTTTCCCAACCGTCTGATCTTTCTGCACCCTCTTTTCTATCACTTAGGGGGTTATGAAATATGAGAGGAAAGAGGGCGCAGAGAAGTCAGAAACCTTTTCAAAAATGAATGATAAGGAAAAAAAAAACCTTCAAGCAATCGGCATGGAATTGCAAGTCCGGATGCACCTTCATAATAAACCGGTCGTTGATCTCTGAAAAATTATTGATTTTTTTTTTTTTTGGAATTTGAAAAATAGCTTAATTTCTATGGGAAATATAACGAGAAGGTTGATTTTCTTAGGTCAAAAATTATAATTTTCCGGTTTCTAGTCCAAAAAAACTTTTTTTCCTTTAAAATCCAGTTCAAAAATGCATCAATTTTCGACCAAAAATTCACAAAAAAGCATTTCTTTGACCACAATAAATTCATATTTTCCTTCTCGGCCAGGCAAAAAATAAAAATAAACAAAACTGACCAGTATGACAGCCGGAGCATATTGTCATCTGGTGGTGTTCTGCAAAAAAAAACATTAGTCAATTTATTTCGCAAATCTAAACAGGAATGTATTATTTAATAAGCCTGTTTGAGTCAAATTCCCGACGCAATCTTTTTTTTTCGAACTCTGATCATTTAGCTTCCGGATTAACCTTTTGTTCAAGTTTTACTCAATTAGGATAATTTTTAATTAACTCTTTTTCCATCTCCATAGGTAAAGAGATCAACATCTTCATTTTTTTATTTTTCAAAAGTTAAACAAAGATTTTTAGAGCTTCAAACTAGGAAAGATCCGCCAGAAACCGTAAAAAATTTCAAATCGAGCTCTCATCAAAATGTTGTCCGTGGAGCGCGAAAGCATAAGAGGTTTTGAAATGTCCTCCTTATGATAGTAGCGCATTTTAAAAAGCATTTCTGAGTGAAAAAAATCTGAATTATATGCTTTAAATTAAAATTTTGTCCGTGGAGCGCAGTTGCCCCCAGATTATACGCAAAATAAAATTTCTAAGCAAAAAATGAAATTTTGAAGATTTGAAATGTCCTCCTTATGATAGTAGCGCTATTTAGAGGCATTTCTGACTGGAAATTTTGAATTTTTAGCTCTAAATTGAAATTTTGTCCGTGGAGCGCATTTGCACACGGACTCATGCCCAAAGCATTTTCTCTCGATTTTTTTAAATCAATGGCTTTAATTTTAAATTTTTTATGTTTCATGAATATTATTTTGAATATTTTTGCTCAAAAAAAACAATAAAGTCTACATTTTCGATTCCCAACCTTCAAGGTAAGATCATCAAAAGGTCACATATGTCCATGTTGGAAACGCTCGAAAAGTGCGAAAATTTGCGCGAAAATCTGCGATTCTAGGCAGCAGGTCCTGCTCTCCGCCGAGTTCATAAATACTCCAATGAGCCGGAAAAACGGCACACAAGGCAAGGTCATCATTTTCTCGTCTTCCCCCCAAAGGGCTAGCATTATATTGGGTTCAGGTTTTCCGGAGGAAAAGCTTGAAATTGGGAATATTTTGAGAAAATAGCAGATTTTTTCAACGCTAACAACTCTATATAAAGGATTTGGACTTGAAAAAAAAGCTTTTTGAAAAGACCGGAGTCTAGATTAAACTATGAATGAAGCCTTGAAAAGTTTAAATCAGCTGGAAAAATTCATAAAAAAATATCATTCAAAAACTGATTCTCAGAGCCGCATTTGGAATGGCTCAAATATGAAAAATTTAACTTGAACCGCAACGCAACCGCAGAGCGTTAAGCCATTCTGAATGCGACCAGAAGTTTTTTTTTTTTTGAAAATTGTAATTTCACCGAGAATAAAATGAACTCCCAACTTCCGACCCAACAAATGTCGAAAACAACTTTCCCGTTTCATCATTTACTCCAGTCAAAAATGTGCTTCTTCCGTCGGGCAGCTTGCCAATTAACGCCACCAATCTTCCCACAAAAAGGGAGAAAAATGGTGTTTTTGGGGGGCGGCGAAAACGAAAATTACTCACAAAAACCCAATACTTTAACGCTAATTTGCCCAATTTTCGACAGAGAAAAACTCGCAAAATTTTGAAAAATTATTTTTTTTTAAGTTTAAAGAAGGCGTCTAGAAGTCACAGATATGCTTGAAAAAAAAAGTAGAAAAATTCGAAAAAATTTTTTTTAAACAAGATCACCGTTTCAAAGAAATTTCTTATAGTTCTAACTTTCTGAAAAAATTTATTTATTTCATCTCTGCGTCTCTCAAATTAGAACCTTTACTATCTATTTCGAACTTGTTCATTTTTTTTTTCAAATCAAAAAATCCCCCAGTTTACTTTATATTTTTCCGAGCAAAGAGAAAATTCGTGTTTTTTTCTCTGCGTCTCTCAAAATACAACACTCTCTGTCTATTACGCGAAAAATAATTTATTACGCGAAAAAATAGTTTTTTCGGCTTCTAACATCAAAAAGTCACTTTTTTTGCACCTCACGACCTCAAAATTCATAAAACCTCGCCCAAACTTTTCGAAACAAACACGAAAATTCAATATTCTATGCGATTCGTCGGACAAACGACACCAATCCCAAAAACGGGCGAGGCTACCGTAATCCTGCCCCTTTTGGCGCCCCCCTTCTTTTCCACTACCCTTCCATATTTGGCTTTCGACGCCTCTCTCTTAGCGACAACCTATAATTATCTATCAATTTATATCAACGGCCGAAGTCAGATTATTTCCACATTGGATATATCTGAAATTGGAAATGTTCGCATTTTCGAGGGGGCTAGAAAGCATGGAAAATTGAGAGAGTTAGAGAAAAAATTCGGGAATTTTTATTACTATCTTACTTAAGAATTATGCAATATTTTGAACCCGGTCAAAAATGAGAGAGCACGAGAAATTGAGAGATTTAGAGACGCCAAAAATTTCTCTAATTTTGCATTTTCTGAAAAATAGCGTGAAAAATGTAGAGATTATTAGAGATGAAAATTATTGAAACTGTCTGGATGTCTCCAACTTTTCCACACTCTCTAGCTTTCTTCATTTAAAAAAAACCGAAAAAAGTTTTAAAGAAAAGTTCAAATTGATTAAAATAAAAAATACAAATTTTTAAGAACCTATCTTTCTGTAACTACTTAAAAATCACACACTTTCTGCTCATTTTCAATTTTTTTTCACAATTTTTCGTGATTTTCCTCCCAAACTAATCTCATATAGAAAAAAGGTGATAGAAACCCGAGGAGATTTGCTTTGAGATTTGGAGAAGAAATTCATGGAAAAACGTGAGTTAATCCACATCCGGTCAATCCAGAAATGCGGTGTGAAAACACGGGATTTTCAAGGAAAAATAGAGAATCGATTGGAAAAATTATTTTCGTTTCTAGAGGTCATCTAAGGATGAAACTATGAGAAAAATAAATAAATAAGTACAAAAATAATAAAAGCTTTGAAAATGTAGGAAAAATTGGGAGATCGTGGGAAAAATGAGGGGAAAATAAAAAACAAGTTCAAGTTTATAATGAGTCAGATCGGGTTTTTCGGACTCGAAAAAGGTTCAAAATTGAAGAAAATCACAGAAAGTTCATAAAAGAACTATCATTAAGGATTACTTGATTTAATTTGAAAATTTGGTGTTTCTGAAGCTTTTTTTGAACATTTTCATAGTTCTTTGTCTTCAAGAAAAATCCAAACTTCTCTAAAAACTCTCTAGAAGGTAAAAAAAGCGAAAAAAATCAAAGAACAGGCTTGAAAAATTTGGAGAAAAACGACAAAATTTACGGAAAAAAATTCTGAAATAAAAATAACTAATTTTCCTGGTAATTTTTCTAGTCACGATTATTTTTTTTAGTGCAACTTTGACCGAAAATAATGGATAAAATCGTTCAGAAAATTCAAAATCTAACGCAAAAAACACCAAAAAACGTCGAAAAATCAAACAAAGTGACAAAAATTTGCTGAGGACTGAGAAATGAGAAAAAGAAAGAAAAATCGAAAAATACCAACTTCCCTCAGGTTTTCTACTGCTTGAAAATAATTTTTTGTAACTCCAAGACGATTTTTCTCAAGCTCAAACTTGAATACAGTATAGTTTGAGGCATAAACAGAAAAAAACCGTCAAAAAAACGTGAAAATACCAACTTCGCTCGGGACTTTGAAGGCCATGAATGGGGCCCAACTTTTCGTCCTCAATGAGGCCTTTGGTCCAGAAGTCCGACGGGGAGCATTCGTCGTCCGAAGTGCCGGGCGGCGAGACGAATCGCTCGAATCCGCCGCGAATACAGACGTTGGTCGCCAGGTTGTCGTCGTCGTCGTCGAGTACGGGACTCGACAGAATTTTCTGATTCAGGGGCCAGCAGCAGTCAGCAGCAGCAGTTGTAGAGCGAGGAGGAGGAGGGAGGGGAGCCAACACAGTTGTCACCTCGCCAGGAAGTGGGCGGGGTCGCGACACACGAGTGGGCGGAGACGCGACCGCGACGAAGACCTCCCTCTTTTGCAGTGTGTTGATGAGATTTGAGGGGATTACTGTACCTTTTCGTTGTCTCGTTTTTGCTCCTTTTGAGGGCATTGATTACGTCTGCACCCGGGTTCCTTAGAATAGGACACTGGTTTATGGAATATTCCAGTCGAGGCGACGTGCCAATTTGATGAAATGACCTTTTCCTCGCCGCATTTCATGATTCTTGTCGAGATTACTACAGTTAGAAACGTGTTTTTGGACTCCTGGAGCTTGAGAATAGGTTATTCGGCTTCTGGATTAAAGAGAAAAACAGGAGTTTTTGAAATTTCTAATGAGATAGTATAGTTGGAAATGTGTTTTTGATCTTTTGAAGTTATAAAATAGATAATTATGATTCTTGTGGAGAGTAGTATGGTTGAAGACGTGTTTTTAAACGTCTAGAGCTCCAGAATAGTTAATCCGGCTTCTGGATTGTAGTGAAAACCGATTTTCGAAATTTTTGATAGAATTAGTACGGTTGGAGACGTGTTTTTGAATTCCTAGAGCTTGAGAATATGATAATCGGCTTTCGGATCGAAGCGAAAAAGTTTTTAAAATTTCTAATGAGGATAGTATAGTTGGAAAAGTGGGTTTGATCTTTTGAAACTATAAAAATAAGTAATTATGATTCTTTTTTTTGGCTTTTTGAAGAGAAAAGTGGAAGTTTTACATAGTTTTGATAAAAATAGCATGGTCGAACAGAATTTTTGGTCTTCTGGAGCTCCAAAATAGATTTTCCGGTTTCTAGAAAGGAAAATTGGAAGCTTTCGAAATTTTCGATGAGAATAGTACAGTTAGAAATAAAAAAATGTTTTTTTGAGCTTCTGGATTGAAGCGAAAATGTGAATTTTAGGAAATTTTTTTGATAAAAAAATAGGTAGTTTAGCCTCTCAGTTATTGAAGAAAAACGCTCAAAAAGTTTTTCATGATCGATTCCAAGAGCCTTGTTGAAGTTTTTTTAAAAAAGTATCTTAGCTTTTCAAGCTTGAAAAATAGGTTTCTTGGTCAATTCATCGTGCTTTTTTTGAAGGTAGATTTCAAAAATGACGGCTTTAAGATCTCAAAAAAATGATTTTTTTCAAAAAAATCGAAACGCTTTACAGGAACTTTCAAGCTTCTCAGGGATATAATCGAATTTAAATCAGTTTTTTTATTGAAGCATTTTTTTAAACTGTAGATTAAGGCTTCACGGTCTTCATAAATACCAAAAAAAGTCGAAAAAAAGTCGCTGACTCAATTTCTTGGGCTTTATCTAAATATATATACTAAAAAGTCGTGAGTTTCACTATTCTTTTCAAGTATTTTTCTCAAGATTGATAATTTTTGAATGCTTCTTTGGCCTGAAAATAGATAATTCAGCCTGTTTTTCAATGTTGTTTTTAGAAAAAATGGAAAATTATTGGTTAATTAAATTTAAAATAGTTTTTGACGATTTCAGAGATTTTAGAGTATATTACACCTTCTTTTTGATTTTCCAGGTGACACCCGGACATTTTTTTAAAAAATTTTTTTGTAGTTAAGGTTTTTTTCAAGCCCTTCAACATGTTGAAACTGATTTTTGAAAAAAATACACTCTAAAAAAATTCAGAAAACTGCTTTGTGTACCTCAAAAGACCCAAATATAATTTAAAATATGATAAAATGTAAAAAATTAGCCCCTGAAAATCACCTTTCGCCCCAAATTCCTCCCAAAAGCCTACCAATTCTCACGCGGTTCGCAACTTTCTCAACCTCAAAAATCACGTGTCGCGATACCAAGAATTAACACTGAAAATGTATTTTATAGTCTCCCACGTACTTTTTCGTGAATCTAGTCCGGTAAGAAAGGAAGTAGAGAAAACAAAAAAATCGTCTGATAATTTCGGAAAAATGTTGCCTTCTCATGGGAAGGCCAAGTCTCGTCGTCGAACAGCAAAAAATAAGGAATTATTAAGATTTAAAAATAAATTGGGATCCATTATTAAAGCTAATACTTGTTAGGAAATTCCTGAAAATATAAGAAATGCTCAAATTTCATCAACTTTCCGTTGAAAATGCATTCCAACGATTCAAGCTCGATTTTTTTGAATTTTTCTGGATCTCTTTCATACTTTCAAAAGATATAACATTTTAGATCTTCTAATTTCCATCCTTTTTCTCATTGAAACCCTATCAATCAAAAACAACTCAGAAAATCGTTCGGTCGGACTTTTTTCTAGATTTTTCAGGACCACAAGACGAGACAATTTCGAATTTGAACTGAAAAACCATCAAAAAAGCCTTTATTTCGAAATTTTTGGCTTAAAAAAGACCTTGATCACAGTTTTTCCACTGTGAAGAACACTTAAGTAATCACTTGAGGGGTCTTCTTTTTCTTAATCCTAAACCTAAAAAAGGACAGTTTTCGAGATCGAGAAAACCCAGAAATTCGAATAAATAAGAAAAAAATCTTAAATTTGCTCTATCGATCGTGAAGCCCTCAAGAAATCACTTAAGGGGTCTTCTTTGTTTAGATTTGAGGATATAAATGCAAACAAATTTGAGGTAAATTGACTTATGACTTAGAAATCGCTCTTGTTTCGAAATTTTTAGGCTCAAGAGACCTTTCTTACAATTTTTTTTCACTGTAATCATCGTAAAGCACTTAAGTAATCACTTGAGGCTTCTTTTCCTAGATCTTCGAGGACTTTCAAGGTTGATAATTTTTAAAGTTATCTCGACCGCCAAAAAGCTTTAAATCGCTCTGATATCGAGTTTTTCAGCTTCCAAAGACCTCCCTTACAATTTTTTTTTCACTGTAATCATCGTAAAGCACTTAAGTAATCACTTGAGGCTTATTTTCCTAGATCTTTGAGGACTTTCAAGGTTGATAAACTTTTAAGTTATCTTCACCATTAAAAGCTCAGAAATCGCTCTTATTTCAAAGTTTGCAGCTTCGGGAAACTCTTTTTTCTCCCTCGACTCATCATAAACTCCTTAGGAAACCACTTGACTCGGAAACTTCGCACGCCCTCCCAAGTACGGACAATGAAAACACCAACAATTAGTTTGTCGTCGATTAAGGGAGTTTTGGCGGGGCGAGGAGAGGTGAAGCGTACGGGGATCTATACAGGGGCAATCTGGCAGAATCTGATGTTCTGCGTCTTAATGAATCTCCTTCCTTTTCTTCTATTATGTGGACGGGGCCAGGTGCTTCCAATAACTTCTTTCACAATAAAGTTACTGGTAGATTTCTCTCGATCCAGTTCAAAAATCGGAACTCCAACTTCGATCTGTCGGTCTTTTACTTCAAAAGAAAATTCTTTTCGAAGATTTCTGAGCTTTCTCTGGAACTTGAAAAAATGATTAGTTTATTTTGCTTTTTCTTCTCCTTTTTCAAGAACTTTGGATTTTTTTTTTACTTCGGAACTAGGTTATTTTCTGTGAGTAAGATGAGACGAAATTGTCATTCTTCAATTCCAAATTTCAACTACAGAATCACACAAAATCTATAATTTTTTTCAACTAGCTGGGAAAATGTTTAGTGGCCACTATAGAGGGTTGCCAAGGACTACTTGGAGAGGACACTAAAGCGGCCACTAAACCCACCTCTACAGTGTCCACTATTCTCCGTTTTAGTGGCCTCTATAGAGGTCCTTTATTAAGTGGCCACTTCAGTAGTTTTCGATCCAGTGTTCCTTTCAGTAACTCTGATAATTGAAAAAGATTGGACCAGTTATATTTATCCATTGACCCCTAAAGTGGCCACAAAAAATTTTAGTGGTCTAGTAGTAGAATTTAGACCTCTATAGTGACCACTAATTTTTAACCCCTTAAGTCGCCACTAATTTGACTACTATAGTGGCCACTGAAACGTCAAAACCCTATAGTGGCCCCTAAAAATTTTCCCAGTAGTAATTTTCTTTTCTTCTTTTTTTCTCAGTTCAAGTTTTCATCCTCTGGTAGCATGATGTACGTCTCAACGCGTCGCAGTCAACTTCTGACTCAAACCGCAGCGCGTCGAGCCATTCCAAATGCGACCAGAAGTCTTCAAGTCTTCTGATTCTTCTGCACCTTATTTTTTTTCTTCTATGACCTCAGCGCCGAGAGATAAGAGAGCGCAGACAAGTCAGGCTGTTTCGAATCGTGCGACTAGAATATTCGGTCATTTTCTTCCATTTTGACTCCACCAAGAATCAGTATTATCATGTGATTGATGTATCCAGAAGAGGGGAAGAGAAGAAGGAGAAGAACGGCTGGTGGCACGTGGGGACAACGTAAACCGATAGTTTCCGTGTTGGACGCACAGACGGCTCTGCTGTTTTGGCACAAACGCATCCTTGTTTGGTTTGGACTTGCATGACATACACACACACGCGAATACACGGCTTTATCTTGCATGAGTTATGAGGGCCGCTTTGTACGGTAGCAGTCGTTGTGAAATGTCGATTGGATTGGAGCAAAAAGGCGGGATTTACGATTGGAATTCCAGAGTTTTCATGACAGATCTTCTAAAAACCTGGAGTAGAGGGTACTAGGTGAAAGTATTGAAAAAAAGAAAAGAATTTTCTGCTGGGCGCTAGAAAATTTTAAGCAAAAAGGTCAAATAGTTCCAGGAAAAGCTCAAAAATTTTTTTTCTCAACCTTTTCCCGGTAACCAATAAGGCTTATCAGATGAATTTTTATGTTTTGTAACAGGGCTACCTACCACACAGAACATCGGACTAGATCTGCAATTTTCACCTCAGATACTTTCTTGTTAGATAAATTTAATGAACTGATTCAAGGGACAAAGAGCTCTAATACAAACTTTTTTCATGATAAATGCCGTTCTGAAGTTATTAGAAGTCCTATTAACCTTCTTAGGGACCATTACCATTTCTCTGCTAAATTTTTAAATATTTACCAAATTTTTTTGTTGGACTGGTTCCAAAACTACACTTGAAACTCCCCAAAAGGCTAATTAAAGTTTGAAAAAAAATATGACCGAACGGATACTGACCTTGAGCATGTGAACAACTTCAAAAAATCATATCTTGGCTCAAAAATGCTTTTGACGCTAAAAATCGAGGTTTCCTGACTTTTGAGGTCAGCAATTCCTAACTTCTGGGCTCAATCGGACAGACTGACTTCATCAAGTATTAAATTTATTACTTTTCCATCAGTATTTTTGGGTGTGCAGCGTAAAATAAAATAACCACTGGAAAACTTACGCCAAAATCAAGCTCATGACGTCTTTTTCGTCACAAAATGTTATTCAAGCTCAACTTAGGAACGCCATAGTGGTCACTACAGAGGTTAGGAGAAGAAATAACCCCTTCAGGGAACAAAAAGTGGCCCCATGTAGGGCCGACCTCCGACCTCTCTAAAGCTTAACAATACCCCAAAAATGAACCTAAATGTTTACCAAGTTTGCCCCTATAGAGACCACTCGGGAATTTCTGAATAGCTCTTCTAAAATTTATCAAACTGTCACGAAATTCGCGTCAATCCCGCGTCAATTGGCGTCTTTAGTGTCAAATGATTTTTTTCCAAGATTCTCAGAAACCTACTATTTTCCACCAACATCCTTTATCTTCACCAACCACACCACGACACCAAAATCACCTGTCCAGCCATAGAAAGGGTAGTGATAGTAATTCATTCAGACCGAGGATCGATATATGGGGAATTCTGAAAAACGACCAGCATTTTGCAGAAATGAGAGCACGATGGCGAGAAAAAAGGGCGACGAGAACATTTTTCGACAAAATGACCGAAAAATCTGGCTTGAAAATCCTCGGAAATCCTCGGGCTTAGGCTCCCTTGCCGATAATTTTTTTTTTCTTTTTCGAGTCGCTTTCAAGATTAAGTTTACGGTGCAATGTTGTGATTACAGATCGGCTTAGGTGTCCGGAAGGCCTTTGTTTGGAAGATGAGGGGAAATTAAATAATGCGGAAGAAGTATGTCGGTCCAGAAGTTCAGAGATCCATTCTTTACAAGTTGTCGCACTTAGAATGACTGAATGCGTCGCGGTCGCGCTGCGGTCCGAGATTTTGTCTTGGTGTTTTTTTTTTTCAAATGTTGACAAATACTGTGGAAAAGTTCACGACAGCTTGTCACGTTATTTTCCGCCCAAAAACGGTATTCCAAATTTCGCGTTGAGACCTGTATTTTTTTTTTGAAGGGTCCGACGCGAAGTCGCGAAAAAAGCTCATTTTACGGTAGCTTTTTTTTTGGCTGTGTTGAAAAAGTGACTGTCTCACGCGAAAAAAATGAGATATCTTTGTTTGAGAAAATTTTTGGCACTTTTTTGAAAAAACAGACTTGATCCTAAAGTTCTCCTGGCGGTATTTCCGGTTGAAATCTATCAAATCTACTTTTTTAGAGCTTTTTCAAGCTTGGACCCCGCCCCCCAATTACTAAAAATATCCCTATAATGGACCCAAAATGCATTTTCTACACATCGAAATAACCTCTTTGTTCGGAATCTTTGTCCAAAATCGATCAAATCCCCTTTTTTTTTCCAAACTTCAACTCCTGTAGATGAACTCTTCTCCAACCCGGCGTTCCTCAAAACCGAATATCCTCAGCATTTCCCAGAGCCCTTGAAAAACTCTCCGGCGAGAGAGGGGGGAAACCAGAGGACGAAGCTCGTCCTCCAAACATGGAAACGCGAGGAGACGTCGGCCTAGATAGAATTTCGTTTTCGGGTGTTTGGGCCCTGGGGCGACGCCGGTGGACATATCTTCTGACACGAGAGGCTCTCTTCTAACCGCACAACCAATCACGCCGATTGCTCCCACAATCCGACACGTTCTTTGCCTTTTTTATGAGGGGCTTTCCAGACAAAAAAAACACGATTGCTACAGTAATTGGAAATTTTGACTCTCAAGGTAGGTTATTAACTTTTCGGTTGGGAGGCCATTAAAAATTGGCCAGAACTATTCTTGAACTTTTCCGCAACTTCCTCCTTTTGAAAAAAGACGCCTCAAAGTCACAAAAAACGGTCAAAATCCATAAAAATAGGCTAGTTTTGATCCCTTATTTCTCGAAAACTAGGAAGTTGTTCCAGTTGAGACTTTCATCGATCTCTATCTGGTACATCAAGAAGTGTTCTGGCCGATTTTCAGGAAATTCCCAACCGTAAAATGACCTCCCCTCGGAAAGCCTTAACCTTCTTAGTCTTCAAAAATAGGGTTCAGAGCTCTAAAAAGACTTAATTTTTTTTTACGGATTTCGAGGACCTTCAGGAGTCCTTTCTGAAAAACTAGTGATTTCGGGACCTTTTATAGTTAATCCATCAGCGTTTCAAAAAATTCCCAGCAGAGTTAAATGACCTTCCTGGTCAGAACCTTATAAAAACACTAAGAAAAAAAAAATCCGAAGAAGCTTTAAGTGAATATCAGAACACACATGCAAAGACATGCAAAGAGTCAAAAACTTTTAACAAGAGAAATTTTTCTAGAAAAGACCAACATTTGTAAAAAGTAATTGAGAAAATAATTAAGGGCGTGAAATTCTAAGAAACTCACAAAATAGGTTCATATCAAAGTATCAGGAACCTGTGGAAACTTACCACAATCAGACAACTTTTGGCAAATTTCAAGGGATTTCAACTCGTTTTGAACCAAAAGAAAAATTGAAAATTTTCACAGAGTAAAAATTCGGAAACTGGTTCGAAAACGACCAAATAAAATAAAAATGCTATCAAACATCTTAAGAAAATGTAAAAAAACTCAAACTCGAAAATTGGGAGTATTTCTGTTTGGGAAAACGCTTCCAGGCTATCTTCTGACTTCAAAATCGTAAGATTTTGGGGAAAAAAGTTTAAAAATTAGAAAAAATATTTCCTTCGTAAGCAAAAAAAAAAGAAAAAGGTAGATTTTTGTCATCAAAAGCACCTTTTTATAAAGAAAAAGCTTCTAGGCTACATTCAAGCAGAAAATGGAACCAAATGATTCGATAAAATCGTCATAACTTGAAGAAAACTTCACGATATCACTTAGAGGAATCACATTCACATCCGATTCAAGTTCGAAAAGACGAAACCGAAGTAAAATTTGAGCAACTGGAAAAATTTTTAGTGGCCACTATAGGGGTCAATGGTCATCATAACTGGACCAACATGTTTTTTTTGAAAATTATCAGAGTTACTGGGAGGAATACGGGATGAAAAACACTGAAGTGACCATTAAATAGAGAACCTCTACAGTGGTCACTAAACATTTTCCCAAAATCATATCTCTCGATCTAACAAAAAAAAAGCTTTCAGACCACTTTTTCAACTAAAAATGAAACTGTAAAGTTCGGAAAAAGCAACAAATCGAGCTCAAAAACGACGAAAAATAATGTAAAAGTGCAACAAACAAGATCTATCAGAGCTACTCCCTCGCAAATTTCACACAAGATCACATCGAATCCCGGGAACTGGTAGACATATTCCCAGGGCGTCAAATCGTCTGGAAAATATCCCAGAAACGTGCCAAAATACTTCCAAATTTCCTTTTATTTTTCTCGAGTCATTCAGATGGAACTATTGAAGTAATCAACGTGGGAAAACATTACAATTCGATTCCCGTTTCAAAGTATCAAAGGTTGGGCATCAAAGTATACTGAAGTTGCTTTGGCTCGGCGAAACCCGTTTCAAGTCGGAGGCACTGGTGAAAGAAAAGCAGCCAATGTTTTGCCTTTGAGAATTGCTTTTTCTACTCTTTTGGTTTTATACTTTTGATTTTTCTTTTAATATTTTTTTGAAAAGTCAGTAATTTTTAACTATTTTTACTGAAAAAGCATCGAAAAAGATCGCGACGCGCTTATAAATTAGTGCACCCGACTTGGAACGGTTTACCCTCAATGGCATTTTAATGTATTTGAGAGGTTCCTGGTCCAATTTACAAGTAAAATGGGATTTTTTTGAAAATCAAAAAATTACAACTACCATTTTTATACAATTTGAACGTATTAGATAGGATTTAAGGTCAGTACTATCAAATAAATGAGCTGAGAAACTTAAAAAATCAGTTTTTCGCTGGAAAAGTTGGGATAATCGGGAAAAAAATCGATTAAGCCCGGCCGAAATTGAAATTTCCTACGGTAGCTTTTCAATTCTTGTAATTTGAAAATCCGCTCTTCCCTGTTCTCTAATGTAAAGTCGACTTATGACACGATCAATTTCCACCAGACTCTCTTTTCAACAAAAAAAAAAGCTTATTCACGGGTCAGCCGACCAAAAAAAGCATAAAAACATGGAAATCAAAACAAACGGGAACTTCGACCGATAAGTAGATGATTCGGAATGTCAAGGGGGCGGTTAAACGGCTCTTCGAAACGGGGAAAAAAAAAGAGAATGTACATAAATTCATCACTTTTCTGATCCTGCCAAGAGATTTTGCAAAAGTTTTGAGTGCTCCTACGCAAGCAAGAAAATGTCTTTTGATCTAAAAATAGGTGAAATTACCGTACTTCTGAGGAAAAGTTGCTATAGAAAAAAGAGCTGCGAAGATTTAATGAAAAAATCTCCGGAAGCTACAGAAACCTCACCATTGGCTTGAACGAGAGAGTGAAGAAAAGGAGAGACTTAGACGGTTCCACAGTATTTTTTGCAAAGATAACGGTGAATAGAGTATTGGAAGAAAGAGGTGAAGAAATTTGGATCAGAGCCAGAAAAACAAAAATGAAAAATGAATCCCAAACCGATCGAAACCCAAAAATCTACGTTTCAACTTTTCTTTTAAACATTTCTAAGTTAGTTAGAATCGTTTAATTGCCGTTGTATTACCAATATGATCCAGAATATTTCCATTTCGTATAATGAAGGAGAATGATTTATTCACATGTTAAAAAACCTCAATTTGAGCTTGGAATGAGAGAATCAGGCTTAAAAAAAAATGATAAAGCGACTTTAAAACTAGAAAAAATCAAATAATCATCCCGGAAAAACTAGTGATGAGATTGATTTAATCGAAGAAAAAATAATCTTTTTTTTTCTTCGATTAAATCAGCCTAGAAGGAAACTCAAGCTACCTGACCCTTCTGAGACTTTTTTGAAACCTCAAATGATTTGATGAACCTCTAAAAAACTGTACAGAAAACTGCCGACCAATCAAAAAGTCTTCAAAAAAGTTTCTCCGAATGTTTCTGTCTCCCTAAATACCAAATCATTCATAAAATCCTCAAAACAGTCATAGAAATCCCGAAAAAACAACAAGACGTCATATCAACAACTGGTGACGCCCATTTTGGTTGGCCCCAGGAAAGGTGAGATAATGCGGACGGAAATAGTTGCCACCGACGTTTTTCTTCTTCGGAATAATCCCGACGTCACTTCCACGTACATTTTCGCGAGCGAGGGTGTAGTCCAGATGACTCCCTTGAGCCGAACATCCGCCGGTCACTTAAGGGGCTTAAAGCGGGACGGCGGCCGGTCTCTCCGCAAAGTCAGTCGAACTATCAACCGAATCAGCCGATTGGTGAGTTTCCAGATGGCCACTTTAGGGTTTTGACGTTTCAGTGGCCACTCAAGTGACTAAGATTCAGTGGCGCCTTTAGAAGTCTTATCGGTACTATTACACTACGAAATACTACTGTAGTGGCCGCTAAGACGCAAAATAGTAGCTTCTATAGAGGTGGTTATAGTGGCCACTTGAGAGGGTAAAATTAGACCACTAAAACCACTGTAGTGGCAACCAATCCACAAAATAGCGGCCTAAATAGAGACGGTTTTAGTGGCCGCTATAGTGTCCTCTCCAAGTAGCCCTCGAGGAACCTCTTAAGGGGCCACTAGAGATTTTTTCCAGTAGCTTTTTCTTAGAAAATTGATAGATATTCCGCACTTTGTGTTGTGTAGCGTCCAACTAGGTAAAAAAATTCGGGAAGCAATAAATTTAAAAAAGGGAAATATTGTGTAGAAACCGGAGAGGTCTACAGTATTCTAGGCATTTCGAGAAGATGAATATATCATAATTAGATTCAAATTTTAAGAATCGAAAAAAGGATATATACACTCAAATAAAACCTTGATCGGGATAAAAGTCAGATATATATTTTAACGGAACTGGAAAAGATCAAAAAAAAAATTTCCGAGGTTCATTGAAACTTAAATTTCAGAGAAGACTGAATTGGAGCAAATTGAAATGTGTTGGAAAGGTGTTGACAAACTGAAAAACGCGGGAAACCTCTTGGCCTGAGTAATTCGGTATGACCAAGACAGGATTTGATGAGGATTTGTCAGTGTTTACGTAGAAAGTAACACCGAAAGCCGAGTAAACCTATCGATTTTCGGAAAATTTAACAACTTCCGTGAACATTTTTGACGGCTTTTGAAAAAATTGTGAAAAATTCAGAACCGTGTTAGATGGGCTTTCGATACACGAGGTTACTGAAAAAAAATTCTCGATTTTCTAGGAAGCATAAAATTTTTGAAAACGAATTATTAATTCAAAATCGAGCCGCAGCGCGACCGCGACTCATTCGATCATTCCAAATGCGACCAAGAAGTTTTAAAATAACTTTTTGTAGCATAAACTTGAAATTCAATGCGTTCATCCATTTAAAAATGCGACCAGAAAGTTTTCGAACGCCTTTTGAAAATCAAACTCGAACCGCAGCGCGACCGCAACGCGTTTGACCATTCCAAGTGCGACCAGGAAATTTTGAAACTTTTTGAAAACCAAACTCGAACCGCAGCGCGACCGCAACGCGTTTGGTCATTTTAAATGCGACAGAAATATTTTTTCAGTATAATCAACCACTGGAAAAACAACATACAAAGTTAAGACTCCATAAAAAAACCTTCTGGTCTCAAAAAAAATCCTCTCATATTTATTCCTCACTCAAAACATCAATCCACAGTACTTGGAAAACCTTCTTATCGATCTTCTAGAACTCCACGAAACTCATCTCTGACGCTTTCCAACCCACGAAAAGTGACCGAAAAACAAACTAAAAAGGATATAACTACAAGAAAAAAACAACGTGGACCGACCGACGCAAGATTAATCCGGAAAATCTCTTTCAAACTACTAAAAATCAGAAATTCAAGAATATCAGAACAAAAAGGTATAGTATTTGGGTGTAAATGACCGTGGAAAAAAGACGAGTAGGTAAGTAATCTGTCGCGTAAAAGTGCGCTAAGCGGCTTTTTGAAGATGACGTCCAGAAATGACGTGAGATTCGCTTGATATTTAAGGATTTGCTCGTTGTCAACCAGAAATATTTCAATTCCAGTGCCTTTTTGGAAGATTTTTTCCCTCATCCAACTAGAAAATAGTTGTTTTAAACTAATAAACGAAGAAAATCGCATTTTCAGTCAGTTCCGTGAAATTTCTTAACATTAAAGGAGCATAGACTAAATTTGAGCCTTTTTTTCAGTGCGGTGCACCTTTAATTACACAAAAAAGGCCCCAAAACATATTCTACCCCTACAGTAACCCTTGAATTGATGATTTTTCACAGTTCGGTACTTCAGAACTTTTTCCGTTGATTTTTTTTTCCTTATAATCGGTCCGAAAATCTTTTTAACGTTTTTCAAAGGTGCATAAGTTCTTTGAGAAAGTTCTTCACCCCGGGACCTTTTTCAAAAATAGTCCATGCTCCTTTAAACACCCGAGCAATCTTATTTAATGAACTGATTTCAAATGTCCCATTCTACTATTGAAACTTATTTTTCACTACCGAAAATTTTTTTTTTGAACTACGGTTTTGGTTGTACGCGACGCGTTTTCAAAGCCAATTTAAAATTTTGCGCAATTTTTAATTTCGCCTAGCTTCCCCTTAGAAATCGTTGATTTTTTACAATAAATAACTTTCTTCGAAAAGTACTATTGCCAAAATCAAAAGCATAATATAATGAAAGAGACTAACGCGATTCAAATTGGCGCCAAAAACGCATCGCAGCCGCGTCGCTCATGAATCGCGAAAGCCGTACATTCTCAAGTCGAGAAGAAAATATTTTAACCATTTTTTTTCAATATCCTAGCGATAGTCGTAAAAATCAAACTTCAACCGTTCGAACTTTTTTTTAGAAGCTTCAGAACCATTTCCTTCGATGCTCGCAGCCTTCCCATTCACCTTTTGTCTCAAAATTTCAGGAATATTAAAGGCGCATGCCCAAAGGCAGGTCACGAGCATCGAAGGGAAGGTTCCTGTAACTCGAAGGACAATAAAAATCGTGGCAAGCTTTCTCGGGATGAGCTCCATACTCACGTTTGAGGTGCCGTGTGATCCGATCTTCTTCGCAGGGGAAGAAAGTCCAGGATCCACAGAACATCGAATTTTCGTAGGCCCAATCCTCGCCGTCAAGAACTTCGTTCACTCTCACCATCATGTCCATTTTTTGGCTTGAAGGGAGTTCTAGTATCAGATTTTTATTCTATTGAAAGTTCACAAACTTATCAACGTTCAAACTTCGGTAAAGAATGAAATATTGAGAAGATTTAAGGATCAAGTTCCGAGGCGTGAGGGAGCAGTACTGACAAAGGGGGGCTTTTTCAGGAAAAAAATTCAGAAAAATTTCCTATAAATTGGCCCCAGGACTCTCTGGAGGTTGGAATACTAGGTTTTTTTAGATTAGGAATTATAAATTCTAAAAAAATGGGTTTTAGCCCAAAAATTTTCAAGTTTTAAGATATTTCCAAACTTCAAATAAAAAAATAACTTTTGAGTGATTTTTTTGAAAAATCTGCGTAGAAGTGCCGCTGAAAAAAATGCTACTACGAAGATCTTCCAGAAATTTCAAAAAAATTTAAAATTCAATCGAAGTTTCAGGTGATTTTTGAAGGTTCCAGAAAAGCACTAAAAATATTATTTTTATTCAATTTCGATAGGATCCCTCAATGTGAAGTTTCCAAGTAGATTAGAACTAAACTTCTATAAAATTATCAAAAAAATAATTTCCGAAAAAAATCAACAGAATTTTGAAAGTTTAAAAAAACCCTATTTTCTCAGGGTTACTTGAAGAATTTCAAAAAAATCTCAAAAAGTCGCTTCCTTCAAACAACAAGAGCTTCAGGGAAAAAAATAATCAGTTCTTTACTTATAAATTTTTAAAAAATCAGCTCAGAAATGAACTGAATAATTAAAACACGACCCAAAAGCTCTCAAAAATTCAAAAATTCTCAAAAAATGAGATAAAAATAGGAAAAGAGAATAGGAAGGGTTTGAAACTGTAGCGATTGAGCCGTTGGGGGCCGTCCCGATGTGTCTCAATCGAAAAACGGTGTAAAATCAACATAGCTCCCCCGGCTATCCCCCACCTACGAATTACAGTAAACCGATATTATCAATCTAAACAAAAGTTGGGGGTAAAAATAGTTTTTAAGAATTTCAACGAAATTCCGTCTTTTTTTCCGAAAGGATACATCCGCTCAAAAATCCTTGTCTCTACTCTTGCATAACTCAAGAAACCCTTAAAACGTATCCTCGCTTCGAGACCTTTATGAAAATAGTCCCTGCGCCTTTAAGCAGGTCCGCAAAAGATTGTAGATTTTTTTTTTCTGATTCAGGAAAAAGTTTACTGCATTGAACTACCTTTTCGGTTCGAAATCCTGCTGAAATCCTATTGAGCTTCAAAACTCAAAGCTTTTATTACAACTGTCTCATTGAAGGCATAGGGGCAGTAAAAAACGGTTTTTCAGTTCAAAGCAGTATTTTGTAGAGTTTTTCATTGCGAATCGAACGGTGAACTTGGAAACCTACAGAAGTTCCTAGTTTTGGAGAAAAAATAATTCAAAGTCGGATAGAGGAAAGTTTGAGTTCCCGCCAAAAGGGCGCTTTGCAGTAAAGTTGCTCTATGGACAACACACTTCGCCATTTTTCGGATTTTTGCTTTTTTCTTCGTTTCTTTCAAATTTCAATGTTTTCTGTTGTCACCAAAGTTCTTTTTGTCCCAAAAACTTCATATTCATGTATAGTTTGCAAACTTTGATTGCGAAAATGCTTCTTTGGTGAAAAATGATGATTTTACACAGGTTTCGATTAGGATAGCGATATTTTGTGTTTTCTTTATTATCGGTGTGTGTGTGTGTTTTTTTTTACTGCCCCTATGCCTTTAAAAATCAATTTTACGGGCCCTCTAATCGATTATTTCCACTCCAAAACCTCCATTTTTGGGCCAAACTCTCTTGCCAAGCTTCAAACCGCGCGTTTTTTTTTTCCTACCCAACACCCGACAGTCGATTCGAATGATTCACAGAAGGAACCGACGCAAAAGCCGACGGCGATGGCGCCCCAGTGATAACGCGTCCATTAGCGCGAATGTCGCCACCCGACCAAAAACAACAAAAAAAACCTCCATGGGTTACGGTAGTTTGGCGGAGGAACCACGGGCAGGTTTTTTTCTTCTCTTTTGTTTGAGGTTGAGATTGAAAGGGTCCTCCGAAAAAATGGGAAGCTAGGGACTAACAATGCTGTTTCTGATAAAGTATAATAATAATCAATGACTATATCAAAAATATTAGACGTAAATGAAACGGGATTTTTTTCGAAATTTAAACATAACTTTCTTAATAGTTCATTTTCCACTCTCAAAAATTATTAAATTCCTGAAATTCCATTCTTTAAAGCTCCTTTTGCGTGAGTCGAAAAACGCTACAAAGCCGTCTAAACCTCTCCTTTTTGCGTACTCTTTCGCTTTTCGTTTCAAGACCTTTTTGAGTTATCTCTAGAGTACGGAACTATACTCAAAAAAGGAGGATGAAGCTTCTCTGGCATGAGAAACGGACCCTCTCCATTAAGCACACTATCTAATGATTCGAAGATTTTTTTTTCTCTAGACCCCGGTAAGTGAACTAACTAACTTCATTCAACAACGCTATCTTAAAACGAAGACGTCTGAACCTCTCTATCTAGCACACTCTCTCGCTAATCTTTCCAGAGCCTTTCTCTAGACATCGGTGAATGATAAAATTTTATTTTTCAAAGCTATCTTCTATATCTCTAAATCTCTCCTTTACGTACACTCTCTCGTTGGACTTTTTATCTCTAGGATGTGGTAAATGATATAATTTCTTTCGGAACTCATTTCCAACGGTTATCTCTAAACCTCTCATTTTCGCACCCTCTCTCGCTAATCTCTGCAGAACCGTTCTCTAGACATCGGTTATTGATAAAACTTCATTTTTCAAAGCTATCTTCCAACATATATCTCTAAACCTCTCATTTTTGCACGCTCTATCGATTATCGTACCAATTTTCTCTAGACATCGGTGAATGATATAGTTTTTTTTTCTAAAGCTATGTTCCAACGGAGATGTCTAAACCTCTCCTTTTCACACACTCTCTCGCTAATCTCTCCAGGACCTTTCTATGGAAATCGGTTAATGATATAAATTTTTCTTTCAAGTGCCATTTTCAAACGGTGATCTCTAAACCTCCCCTTTTCACACACTCTCTAGCTAATCGTTCTAAAACTTTCTTTCTGCAGAATGAGCGAAATACCAGTATTTTTCAAAAGCTAACGAGGCTGTCTGAACCTCTCTTTTCGCACATTCTCTCGCTATCTTTTCAAATCCTCTTTGAATTTTCCCTGACAGGAGTTCTCTCTAGACAGCGATGAAACACCTATTATCATCATTTTTCAAAAAAATCAAGTCGGTGAAGCTCCTTGGAACTGAGCATGAGCATCTGCGGTGCGAGCCTCTCGACCTCGACAAATTGAAGGCAGTTAGGGAGTGAGGCGGGAGCTCGACGGGTACGTGGCGGGTGACGGACAGCCGCCGTGATTGGAATTATAGTCAATTAGGTCTTGTGCCCCCATCCTTTCACATGTTTCCGGGGGGATTTTACTGGGGATTTGTAGTGACAATATTTTCTACAGTATACTCTTAAGAAAAAAATGGCTTCAAAAAAACGTTCATATCTCTTCTCAAAATTTTTCATTTCGTGTTCAAAGTGATTCCGCGAAATTCAAAATAACCGACAGAGAAATAACACGATAACTAAGTTTTGGAGAGTCAGAGATAATTTTGCAGTCCGTGGAGATCAATTTAATCAAGAGATCAAGAAAAAGTGATCCAAAAATCCAATTTGAAAAAGAAATCTAAAAAATTGATGAAACGAAAGATTCATAGTGAAGATGAGCTCGTAAAAATACACAGCAGCCGATTTTTTTTTCACGATTTTCTGTCTTTTCAGTTGTTTCCATGATTCGAGTATGTATTTAAAGAAAAATATATACTTTCTAGATTTGGAAAAACGATTTGAGAAAAACAGTTTGATAAAAAAATATTTCATAGAAAAAGGCTTGACAAATTGAAGAAAAAAAGAGCTAAAAGTCCAGACAAACTGATTATAAAACAATGCCAATGATTTTTAGAAAAGTCAAGAAAAATCTCCTGAATTTGAAGTAAAAATGACTCTTGGTGAATGAAACACAAGTGTAAATTCGACTGAATTCGACTTGAAAACTGGAAAATATGTAAATTACGTTCATTTGATTTCAAATAAAAAAAATCATCATTTATGACAAAAAAAAAAGTTTTATTCGAACTCTAGAGAAATTATCCTTTTTTTTTGTTGGACTCCCCTTGTATCTATGAAACGAATGAACGTAACAAGAATAAAGCCAGATCCTTCGAAAAAAAAAATCCAGTCTGAAGAAAAATCAAAAAGTGAAAATACAGATAACCTTATCAAAGTACAAAAAAGCTTCTTGAATTCTGACCTCGTGACAAAAAATAGAGATACCTCATCAAAAAACATCAAAACTGGGACCTCTCATTTTTTGGAAAGGTCAAAAAATGCGATGAATCAAGCCTCGCCGCCGCCAATCGAGCCAAAAGTTCATACGCGTCGGCTTTTTCGCAACGGCTCAAAGAAGCGGCCGAAAATGGCGTTACCTTAACGCGAAAGGACGCGAATTCGGCATACGCCATTAAAAAAAAGGAAGTTATTTCCAATCACAGTAGGAATCAGGGAGGGGCACGATACGGGCTTTTTCGACCACGATACGAAAAAACACTCAAAAAAAAATTCGAGACATTTTGCTGAAAAAGAATGTTTCGTCTCAAAAGTACTTGGAAACGACCGAAATGCGAAAACTGTGTAATTAAGAGATATTACACAAAATATAAAAATGCGCGTCGATTTGATTGCTTTCGGTGTGTTCCATCACGTCCGGAACACCATATTTTACGACATATTTTTATCTTTTAATTTTTTTTCTGCGTCTCGAGACGAGACAACATTGTCGTTTTTGACTGAGACGAAACAAGGAGGAATTTTCTTCTCAAAATGTCTCGAAAAACGTCGAGAATCGTCCTTCCCTAGTAGGGCTCAGCTGCTAAAACTCATTTCTAACGTCCGCGAGGTCGTAGGTTCGAGTCCCCCCGAGGTCGACCAAGCCTTTCATCCCTCCGGGGTAGATAAAATTGGAAGCTGCATGCAGCGAAAAGGCTCAAGCTCTGCCATCGGCCTGTGGAAAGCCGGCACCGTACTTCTTCCTACGACCTCTCTTGTACCTGATGTTCTACGAGCGAAATTCACAACTTCTCTGTCTAAGCCACAGCTCCTGCCGTCGTTTAAACACAGTTAAATCAATGAAAGTCGATTGCACATGTATTCTTACATTGAAGATGCAATAAACAGTTTTAAACAAACTAGTAGGGATCAAAGTACAGTAAAAGCGCATGATCGATCATTTCAATCACTTTTTTCGAAAAAAAAAAAGGCGTACCGGAAACGACGTCCGGAGACACCCAAGTAGCCTTTCCAGAAGCGTCGACACTGCATTCTTCAGAAATTTGCAGCAATTCCAACCACTTGAGAGCGGTTCGGTCAATCTAGAAGTTCAATATTATCGCAAAGAAGTTTTTTTCTTTTTTCATATTTTTCTGATGTTTATATGGATCTATACTAGCTTCCAAAACATTGAAAAATAACGATCTCCATCAAAAAAAAAATGAAGAAAAACTGAATCTCTCAAAAAACTGAAAAAGTAGAAATTTATCTGAACACGTATCTGTTACATTATCCACTCATAAATTTAAAATAACGTACCGTTAATTTATTTCACAAACAGTGGATTGTACATAAAAGAAGAAATAGAAAAGAAAAGAAAAAGAACTTTCAAATCGACTTTTTTCAAATTCGGTTGAATGTTCGCCCCACCGCACGGACTCATAGGGAGCTCTTGAGGGGAAATTTCAACTTGAATAAAAAATTTTCCAACCTTAATAACAAATAGAGGAATATCGATCGGACAGTGGATTTCGACGGCGAAGATGAGTTTCTCCATCCGCCAGCCGTTCATTTTTTTTCTGAATTTCTCTTTTCTTTCAAATTTAAATACCAATTTATTATTTTTTCACCGAGGAACAAGTTTTGCATTATACACAGAAGCTGTTGAAGAAAATTAATTGTCACGGTCAGTTTTTTTTATCAGTTTTGTTCTTGTTATCTGACTTTTTTGCTCAAGTTTATCGAGATTTTTTTTATCAGTCGGACTTTATTATTGATAACCGTCTGATGGTTGTCGTGAACACGTTTACTTTTCGTAATTTATTAATTTTTCAGGTTATTCGAACTTTTGCTAGAATTTTAAAAACTCGAAATGTCTTAAATTTCACTCGAGACGGTCAAGTTTTAAAAGCACAGCAGAAAAAAAGCTACCGTCCCGAAACAGTAAAAAACGAAGTCTTGAAGCGAAATTTGGTTCAATTTCGGTATACGTTGTTTTCTGGCAGAAAAAAAAGACAATCCGGCTCAGGACGGGCTTTCAGGGCAAAGTTTTTTTTCTTCGCTTCAAAGATTTTTAAAAATTTTTCTATGCTCCTTTAAACTTGACAAGGCTTGAAATTGAATAAAAATTCCCACTTTTTTACTCCTTTTTTCGTTCTAGACTAGCTTTAAAGTCTTGAAGTTTGCGCTCAAGTGAAAATATGACTTTTTTCGCATTTTCAGAGTGTAAAATTTGACTAAAACTTGGAATTGTGATGTATTTCTTCTGATCTAGGATCAGGACCTCTTAAATTACTTTTTTTGAAAAAAAATTTTTTTGAATTTTTTTAAACGGCACCTGGAACACTTTCCGAGCCAGTTTCGAAACTTCTATGTTTTTTCTTATTCAGTGGCGAAATTGACGCTGATAAACTGCTTAACAAAACGTTTAGACTAATATTTACTCAGAGGAAGAAGAAATGCGCGAAAAAGAGTATAAAAATGTTTGGACAAGATCGGCAAACATTACACCGTAAGGTGGAACAAAAACGGACCTTATATAGGCGGAAAAGCTTCGGAAATGTCTCGAAAAGCTTAATTTCATTTTCTGGAATGGTACGGAGAGGCAAATTTTCAAGCCACCTTCTCACGTTTTTTTTTTCTCCATTGTTAAGTTTCGCAAAAAAAAATTGCTATACGGTTTTGATCGAATTAGGTGGAATGTTGGATTCTGAGTCATATTTTATTTTTTTTTGGAAAAATGAGAAGAATATTTTTTTAACATCGGATCGAATCTTATAGAATATGAAAAGAGATACGTTTTTTTGTGAAGCACAAAAACCTTGGTTTTCAGGCTTTTTCATTTTAGAAATTTTTTTCGGAAACAATAATCATCACATTTTTGATTAAAAAGCTTAATTTATAAATTTAAGTTAACAAATATCTCTAGAATTTCGAAAAAAACAAGAAGAAAAAGCCCCTAAAAAAAGTACAAGAACTTCCTTACAAGTCTAAAAAAATACCAGAGGTTTCTTTTTTTGAATTTTTCGTGAAGCTCAAATGATTGCTTTTTTTGAGATTTTTTTCGATTTTGTAACTTTTTGAGAGGTCTTTCTATTATATTTTCGGAAGTTACAAGTTTGCCCTGACCATTTTCCGTCTCAAAAAAACAGCTCTAAAAAGTTTCAAAAGAAAATTTTGAATTTTTTTGACTTTCTTTACGGAAAGTTAAAATTTTAACATTTTTTTCCATAGGGAAAAACCGAAAAAAAGCCTATGAAAAATTACAGTGATTAAAAAAACTCGTATGTTAAAAAAATTTTTTCTTTTTTTCATTTTTTTGAGAATAGAGACCTTTTTGGGCTTTTCAGTTATCCCTTATCGAAATCCATCTTTTCAAAATTTTCACGTTTTCTTGATAATACATGTAAATCAGAAAGTCAGGAAACAGGTCTAGGAAGGTGTTCTAGCGGGAAAACTTTCAGTGGCCACTATAGAGGCTCGCCAAGGACTACTTGGAGAAGACACTAAAGTGGCCACTAAACCCACTTCTATAGTGGCCACTTCAGTAGTTTTTCATCCAGTATTCCTTCCAGTAACTCTGATAATTTTAAAAAAAAAACAGATTGGACCAGTTATGTTGATCCATTGTCCCCTAAAGTGACCACTAAAAGTTTTATTGGTCTAGTAGTAGCACTTAGACCTTTATAGTGGCCACTAAAACGTCAAAACCCTAAAGTGGCCACTAAAATTTTTTTTTAGCACTTCGACTTCTATAGAGGCCACTAACCTTTAAGCCTTCAAGTGGCCACTAATTTGACCACTACAGTGGCCACTAAAACGTCAAAACCCTATAGTGGCCACTAAAAACTTCCCCAGTAAAATAATCCTGGCGAGACTTTCTGCAGTTTATCTCTCATTTCCCATACGATCTACATTTTTTTGAACTATATTTCTTATATCTGACGGCTACCAACTCCACTCCTGCCAACCACCAACTTGATCCTCTTATTTGACTTTCGACACTGTATTGTCCATTGGAGCGTGCAAATTTGCGAAAGAGATGTGTGAGAGTGGGAGCACGTGCGCGCCAAGGCAACTTGCGCCAACAAGAAGTCATCTCGTGCTAAGCCCCCTCCGATGACCGTCGCTGATTAGGTCAGGCAGATCTGACAACCGAGAATTAATAAAGGCGAGGGATCGAAACAAGAAGCTCCTGGAAAAGATTCATTTACAGTCCATTCATATATAAATCACGGCGTTCCCAAACTTGGGGGGAGATAAATTTTGGCGCGAAAATTGTAATCTCAAGTACGCAGCCAAAGGCGATCGAACAAACAAGTTATCAACGTTTGATACTCAGCGTACTTATGACGTAGATTGACGTCACCTTATCCGAAGCGCGCACTTACTTTTTGTTTGTTAATTCAGAAACTTTGACGCCTCGAAAAAAGGCTCAAAATAGCCTTTTCACACGGTTTTCGACTTATTTCGAGGCCTTTTTCTAGGAAACTAGGAAGTTTTGTAGGCTGAGACTTTCAGAATCTTTTTAGGTGCATCAAAAAGAATTTTAACCGAATTTCAGGACTTTTTGAACCTCAGAAAAAATAATCTCCCTTGCAGGTGTGAACAATTGAAAATTTTCTTTTTTTTTATGATTTTCAGTGTTTTTTTGAGCTTAAACTTGCTTCAAAGTCAATAAAATTGCCCTGATATTTGTTTTATTGAATGAGCTAAGGAAAAATGCGATAAAATCCAAATCGGCTGTTTGAAAAATTGAAAAAAAAACCCATTTTATCAACATTTTCAGCGTTTTTCAAGCCTAAATTTGCTTCAACCTTCGGAAATAACCTTGACTTTTGCTTTATCGAATAGTTAAGGAGAATTGCGACAATTTCGAATTACCTGTTTAAAAATTTGAAAGAAAAAAAAATTTCATTTTTTTCATCATTTTTTATCGTTTTTCTATTATTTCAAGCCTTTAAAACGTCATAATAACCACCATTTTTCTGTTTTTCTTCTGCAAATCGGCTGGAGATCTCGTCAAGGTGTCAGGAACACCTCCAAATCGGATGAACCGGGCCCGATTTCCGGTCGACCGGCTCCCTGGGAAATCTTCACGCCAACACACCCACGCACAATAACGCAACATTCTCCACAACCTTGAGATATAATTCGTCTGCAATAGAAAAAAGTTTCTTATCTGGCGACGAGCCAATTAGTCCAGTCATCAATGGTTGTCAGGGAGATTATCGCTTTTTTGGGAATTTTAGGGATTTTAGGGGCTTTCCTCGACTTTTTTCGAACTTACCAACTTTGCAAGAAACAACTCTTTCTCTTTTTTGAAGACATTTTGAAAGGTTTTTTCAAGAAAATCTTGCTTTTTTTCAGGATTCTTAAAGATTTTCCTTGATTTTTTTCAAAACTTTCCAACTTCTCAAAAAGATGAGTGTTTATCTTTTTTTTGAAGACACTTTGAAAGGTTTTTTTCGAAAAAAGTCATGGTTTTTTTGGGGATTTTTTTGCGATTTTTCCTCGATTTTTTTCAAAACTTTCCAGACAAAATTCCTGAACATTTTTTTAAAAAAATAAAATCAAAAAGTTTCTTGGAATAATTTTTAAAAAAATCGCAAATAGCTATTTCTTAACGTTTTTTTCTGTTGTTTTGAAGACAGGTTGCAGAAATTTGTCAAGAATTTCATGGTTTTTTTAGTGATTTTTTTGATTTTTTTCAAAAAAATTTTCAGGCAAAATCTTAAAAATAAAATTGAAAACAAGATAAAAAGTTCCTCCAAACATTTATTAAAAAAATTGAAAAAAAGCCCATTTCTAACCAGTTTTTTTCTCTTTGTTTTTGAAGAAAGGTTGAAAGGTTTTGTGAAGGTTTTCATTATTTTTTTATGGTGTTTTTGATGGATTTTTACAAAAAAATCAGCTACTTTTTTTCTCCGAAAGACCTTTGAAAAATTTCCAAAATGGGTTTAAAAGTTAATTGACGAAATTCAGAGAAAAAAAATTGACCGAGTATCCAGAAAATTGACCTTTTTCGGCTACAGTACCACTCAAAAAAATTTATTGGTTTTTTTTTCTTTTCATTTCTTTTTTCATGTTAAAAAAACCACAAAAAAATGCCAAAAAGACTTCTAAAATTTTTTTCTCAATATCTTTTTGTTGGATGCATTTTTTTCAAGGTGATAAAGAGGCAATAAAAAAATCCAAAAAAATTTTTTTTGGTTTTTTTCATTTTTTTCGTTGAAAAAAATCCTTTTTAGGTGTTAAAGAAACGATAAGAAAAATTGAAAAAAACTTTTTTTAAGAGAAGGAAATATTGAAAATCCGCAAAACTAAGAGAAAACATGCTCTTGTTTTAAATATTTAGCATCACGACACCAATTTTTCAAACAATATCTTTTCAAAGAACAATAAAGCTTTATTCCAGGTGCATAAAAAATAATAAATCGAACGTAAAAATGCAATTGTCAAAATTAGAAACTTCAAATTAAGGAAAAAAAGAATCTACCCGTTCTAACCAGTTCTTTCAAATTTCAATTTGCAATTTTTCAATGATCGATACAGCAATGGATACATAAACCCTGCAATTTTTCAAGGTATAAATACATTTTTGATGGGAAAATAGCACCAGAAATTGGATTTTTTCGGGAAATTCCTTTCAAGGAGAAGGAGTAGAGGCGTCGGACTGTCGCCGGTCTTCCGGACACGTCGTCGGAACCGGCAAAAATCCATTTTTCTTCGATTTTCCGTTGATTGTCGGCGTCGCGTGTCGCGAAGCCGGGTTGAATTGAGACATGATCTGCAAGAAAAATATTGATATCTAATCATTTCATTTTCATTTATCCAATTACAAGCTTCACTAAACTATCAAGATATTAATCAAATAAATATAAATGGCTAGCGAAAATGGAATGTGAGATAATTTTTTTGAAGCTCTTTACTGGGAAAATTTTTAGTGGCCACCATAGGGTTTTGACGTTTTAGCGGCCACTATAGTAGTCTAATAAGGGGTTAAAAATTATTGGCCACCATAGAGGTCTAGGTGCTACTACTAGACCACTAAAAATTTTAGCGGCCACTTTAGGGGTCAATGGATCAACACAACTGGTCCAACCTGTTTGTTTTAAAACTATCAGAGTTACTGGAAGGAATACTGCATGAAAAACTACTGAAGTGGACACTAAAACGGAAAATAGTGACCACTTTAGTGTCCCCTTCAAATAGTCCTGGTGAAGCCTCTATAGTGACCAATCAAATAAATATGTATAGCTAGCGAAAATGGAATATGAAATAATTTTTTTGAAGCTTTTTATAGTCCCAAAGGTCAGTATTTCTTAAGAGAAATGAGATTTTTGTGAAGAAAAGTTCCCTCTCAAAATTTTAAACTATTTATCAATAAATTATTTAGAACTTCTTGCTGAATCTTCAAAGAAATCTTGAAAAATGGAGAGCGGCCTTTCGCCTTGAGACCTTTTTGAAAAAAATGACCCATGCTCCTTTAAAAACGGCATAAAAAATTTTGAACAGAAAGTTTGGATTTTCTGAAAAAGAGGAAATTAAGTTCTTTTTCAGTCAATTCTTCGGATAAAATTGAAAGAAAATCATTGGGTTTTAATTAAGATCTCAAAAAAATTTATTTCGGCTTCTCGCCTTGAGACCTTTTTTTGAAACGGATCCACGCTCTTTTAAAAAAATATACCAAAATTTTTTTAAAAAGCTAACGGATTTCAGAGTGGTCCCTTAAGGGGAAATACAGCCCCTGGCCAGAAAAAGTGGTCCCTAGAGGGGTCTTGCAGTTTTATTCAAAAAAATTTTATTTTTTTGTTTTTCGCATGGAGTTCATAAAAGTTATTGACTAGCATGTCCCCTACAGGGGCCATTAAGCTAAACCCCTAGAAGGATCACTTTTGCAAGCTTTAGTGGCCTTTATAGGGTTTTGTTAAAGTGGTCCCTAGAGGGGGTCCTTGAAAAGGCCCTAAGGGCCCACATTGGAGTTCCTAAGAGAGACTTATAGTTTGATCGATTGATTTTCATGAAACTCACATTTTTGTTCGTCGTTTTCGTGATCGGAGCTCCACTGTGATTCTCGCTCGACTGAGGACAACAAACCCCAAAAGTGTGCAGGAATTCTCTGGAAAATAGATATATTTCAAAGAATTAAAAAAACTCCAGGAGGTCTTTTTGTAAATTTTACTGGGATGAAATTTGAAAAATGGATTTATTTATAATTTTTTTGGACCTTTAAAATAACTTAGAAAAACTCTACTATTCCTTAGGCTTTTTTTGCGGATTTAAAAAAACGGTAAACTAAAGCTTGTTTTGCCTTGTAGACGCTATTTCGATCTATCCTGTGGATGAATATGAACATAAAGTATATGGCTCAGTGGCGCAGATCTTTAGTTAAGAGGAAGCAGTCGATGGTTCGACTCCGGTCAAGGTTTTTGAAGCGAAATGACCATCAAATCTTTAGATACTGTATATTTTTGAAATTTTTTTAAACTTTAGAAATTGCGCGCACTTCAACAATTGAATTTTCTCAGAATATGACTTTTTCCTGAATTTTTCTGTGAGCGAAATAAAAAAAAATAGATTGATTTTTTTTTGCTTTGTCTCATTTCAAATAGCTCAAAAGCTCAAGTAGTTTCAGGTCGGGACAACAAAAAAATCATTCCAAGTTAGAGAACACCTTCCTTGACCCGAAAAATAAGTTCATTTAGATTCGACGGCTTATTTCAGAAAATTATTGATTTACCTTCTGAAGACGTGGGACATCAGAGCGCACAAGACGAAATTAACAGCGCTATTGATCAGAGAAAGAAGGTCGAAAACTTCGTTGAGCTGCATCGTCAGGAACATCAATCGAGGGCTGACACCTGGAAGACGTTTTCTTTGTACCGTATCCCAAAAGTTTCTACAGTAACCCAAGATAAAGTCTACTCGAAAGTTTCCTAACGCTCTGACGTCTATAGATGACATTAAAGTTGTCTAGAAACAACCCATTATTCTTAGATGCGCAGGTGACCAATTTCCTACCGTAACCAGGGAATTTTCGAACAGGGAATGGCTCAAAAAGTTGCTGACCGTAGCATTGGAGAAAAATTCATCGAAATGAAGAGGCTTTTTTTATAATAAAATAGACAGTTGCTTGAATATTTTTTTCATGGATTTTTTTACTTCTAAAAAAAGACAAGAAAAAAATTACCAGCCACTAGAGTCATAATTCCCTGGGGCAACTCTGTGATGAGAAAAACGGCCACGATTCCCGTCAGCATCGCCGTCGTCCTTTCCGCCTGCAAATTCTAGCGATTAATTATAAATTTCCAGTTGGAAACTAAAAAAAACTTCCCAAAAAGAAATCACAAAAAAAGAGTTCCGACGTCTCTCCAGTGATTTTTTAAATATTTATGTATTTTTATTCTCTCTAATCTCGGTAACGAAAACCGGAAAGCGCCCCGGACGCTTCTGAGCCCTTCTAGGGATCACTTAAGAGTCCTGACGTCCCTCAAGTGGTCACTAAAAAATATCAGACAATTCCGGTTCACGTAAGATAACAAAAAAATATAATTGAATATTATTTTTATAGAACAGGTTTATTATTATTTTTGAAACATCTTTAACACTTTCATCGTCATTAAAAAAACTTATTCATAAGAAGTCCTGGCTTTCTAATTTCTACAGTATTTTTTTCAAAAAAGGTGTGAGAAAAAAACGCTTGTTCTCTAGAGTGATAACTTTAGGGGCGAAGGTTCCCTATAAAGCTTGGATAAGTGGCCACTCTAGGAAGCGTTTTTCTTTATTGAATTGAATCATAAAAACATAAAAAGACCTTTATAGGGGCCACTTAAGCGTTAGAGGCGTAGAATTCAGACCCCTTTAGGGATCCCTTGACTTTTACCCATACATGGGCTGCTTCTCAACGTAAGTACGGTCGAGTCACCTGTGAGTTTCCGGATCCGACTCCTCCACAAAGCCGGGATCTTCTTTCTCGGGCTTCGATCAGCATCCGAACCAGAAGGGTCATGAAAACCGTGAGCAGGATACACGGGATCAGCTTCAGGACCCACGCTGAAAAAGGTTTTTTTATAAACCTTAGAAATTTCCGAATTTCCAAAAAAGAGAAAAAAAATATCGTCCGATAAAAATGTTTTCTTATGCCAGTTTTGCAACGGAAATCAATAATTTTTTATTCGAGTATTTTTTTTCCAATGCTTCTTTTATTGCTCAGAAACTAGCATTACTCTTTTTTTCAAACCGAAATAATTTTTTTAAAAAATCCAACAAAAAAATTGTTTCTGGAGCGCTTTTATGAACTATTTTTAGAAGCTAAAAAAACGGAAACTTCGTAAAATTTTCATTTTTGGGATTTCCTGTCACTGATAGTCTATACCAAACAATTTGATGAAATTTTTCACATCGCTTGAAATTTTTCCTACAAAGATCCATTTTGTTTGAGACCGAATAGAACAGAAAACATTTTTTTGGGATTCAAGTTTTTATCGTAAAAAAGCTTCAATTTACCCTTCCAAGCGAAAATTTTGGGGTTAAGGGGCTCTAAAAGTTCTAAAATCATGAGGTTCTGAAGTACAATCTAGTCAAGATGTATTGAAATCTTTGAAAAAAAAACCTGCAGTGAAAAATTTTCAAGCTCTAGTTCTAGGGAATCTAGTGAAGAATTTGCTAGAACAAGTTGAAAAAAAAAAACGAACCAGCCGTCCAAAAATTGATCCTCTCCCATCGGCAGCCCCACCAAGACGGTTGCTCCAAGGCGTAGAAGACGATCTCGTCCGTATCGTGCCAATATCTGTGGTAGCTTCCCTTGAGACACATGTCCGGCACCGCCATCCGCTCGCCGGAGTCTATCTGCAAGAGAGGATTTCAGAAAATGTAAAATTTATAATTTTTTTAAAAATCCTACTTCTTATAAAAAAACCACTTGTTTGTTCGAAAATTTTGCAAAAAAACCCTTGGATCTTAGCCAAAAAAACCCTTGGATCTTAGCCAAAAAAAACCCTTGGATCTTAGCCAAAAAAACCCTTGGATCTTAGCCAAAAAAAAACCCTTGGATCTTAGCCAAAAAAAACCCTTGGATCTTAGCCAAAAAAACCCTTGGATCTTAGCCAAAAAAACCCTTGGATCTAATCCAAAAAACCCTTGGATCTTAGCCAAAAACCCTTGGATCTTAGCCAAAAAAACCCTTGGATCTTAGCCAAAAAAACCCCTTGGATCTTAGCCAAAAACCCTTGGATCTTAGCCAAAAACCCTTGGATCTTAGCCAAAAACCCTTGGATCTTAGCCAAAAAAACCCCTTGGATCTTAGCCAAAAAAACCCTTGGATCTTAGCCAAAAAAACCCTTGGATCTTAGCCAAAAACCCTTGGATCTTAGCCAAAAAACCCCTTGGATCTTAGCCAAAAAAACCCTTGGATCTTAGCCAAAAACCCTTGGATCTTAGCCAAAAAACCCTTGGATCTTAGCCAAAAAACCCTTGGATCTTAGCCAAAAAAAACCCTTGGATCTTAGCCAAAAAACCCTTGGATCTTAGCCAAAAAAAAACCCTTGGATCTTAGCCAAAAAACCCTTGGATCTTAGCCAAAAAACCCTTGGATCTTAGCCAAAAAAACCCTTGGATCTTAGCCAAAAACCCTTGGATCTTAGCCAAAAACCCTTGGATCTTAGCCAAAAAACCCTTGGATCTTAGCCAAAAACCCTTGGATCTTAGCCAAAAACCCTTGGATCTTAGCCAAAAACCCTTGGATCTTAGCCAAAAACTTGGATCTTAGCCAAAAAAACCCTTGGATCTTAGCCAAAAAACCCTTGGATCTTAGCCAAAAACCCCTTGGATCTTAGCCAAAAACCCTTGGATCTTAGCCAAAAACCCTTGGATCTTAGCCAAAAACCCTTGGATCTTAGCCAAAAAAACCCTTGGATCTTAGCCAAAAACCCCTTGGATCTTAGCCAAAAACCCTTGGATCTTAGCCAAAAAACCATGGATCTTAGCCAAAAAACCCCTTGGATCTTAGCCAAAAACCCTTGGATCTTAGCCAAAAACCCTTGGATCTTAGCCAAAAACCCTTGGATCTTAGCCAAAAACCCTTGGATCTTAGCCAAAAAACCCTTGGATCTTAGCCAAAAACCCTTGGATCTTAGCCAAAAAACCCCTTGGATCTTAGCCAAAAAACCCTTGGATCTTAGCCAAAAAAACCCTTGGATCTTAGCCAAAAACCCTTGGATCTTAGCCAAAAAAACCCTTGGATCTTAGCCAAAAAAACCCTTGGATCTTAGCCAAAAAAACCCTTGGATCTTAGCCAAAAACCCTTGGATCTTAGCCAAAAACCCCTTGGATCTTAGCCAAAAACCCTTGGATCTTAGCCAAAAAAACCCTTGGATCTTAGCCAAAAACCCTTGGATCTTAGCCAAAAACCCTTGGATCTTAGCCAAAAACCCTTGGATCTTAGCCAAAAAAAACCCTTGGATCTTAGCCAAAAAACCCCTTGGATCTTAGCCAAAAAACCCTTGGATCTTAGCCAAAAACCCTTGGATCTTAGCCAAAAAACCCTTGGATCTTAGCCAAAAAAACCCTTGGATCTTAGCCAAAAAAAACCCTTGGGTCTTAGCCAAAAAAAAACCCTTGGATCTTAGCCAAAAAACCCTTGGATCTTAGCCAAAAACCCTTGGATCTTAGCCAAAAACCCTTGGATCTTAGCCAAAAAAACCCTTGGATCTTAGCCAAAAACCCTTGGATCTTAGCCAAAAAAACCCTTGGATCTTAGCCAAAAAAACCCCTTGGATCTTAGCCAAAAACCCTTGGATCTTAGCCAAAAACCCTTGGATCTTAGCCAAAAAAACCCTTGGATCTTAGCCAAAAAAACCCTTGGATCTTAGCCAAAAACCCTTGGATCTTAGCCAAAAACCCTTGGATCTTAGCCAAAAACCCTTGGATCTTAGCCAAAAAACCCTTGGATCTTAGCCAAAAAAACCCTTGGATCTTAGCCAAAAAAACCCTTGGATCTTAGCCAAAACCCTTGGATCTTAGCCAAAAAAACCCTTGGATCTTAGCCAAAAACCCTTGGATCTTAGCCAAAAACCCTTGGATCTTAGCCAAAACCCTTGGATCTTAGCCAAAAACCCTTGGATCTTAGCCAAAAAAACCCTTGGATCTTAGCCAAAAACCCTTGGATCTTAGCCAAAAACCCTTGGATCTTAGCCAAAAAAACCCTTGGATCTTAGCCAAAAACCCTTGGATCTTAGCCAAAAAAACCCTTGGATCTTAGCCAAAAACCCCTTGGATCTTAGCCAAAAACCCTTGGATCTTAGCCAAAAACCCTTGGATCTTAGCCAAAAACCCTTGGATCTTAGCCAAAAAAACCCTTGGATCTTAGCCAAAAACCCTTGGATCTTAGCCAAAAAAACCCTTGGATCTTAGCCAAAAACCCTTGGATCTTAGCCAAAAACCCTTGGATCTTAGCCAAAAAAACCCTTGGATCTTAGCCAAAAACCCTTGGATCTTAGCCAAAAACCCTTGGATCTTAGCCAAAAAACCCTTGGATCTTAGCCAAAAACCCTTGGATCTTAGCCAAAAACCCTTGGATCTTAGCCAAAAACCCTTGGATCTTAGCCAAAAACCCTTGGATCTTAGCCAAAAACCCTTGGATCTTAGCCAAAAACCCTTGGATCTTAGCCAAAAAAACCCTTGGATCTTAGCCAAAAACCCTTGGATCTTAGCCAAAAAAACCCTTGGATCTTAGCCAAAAACCCTTGGATCTTAGCCAAAAACCCTTGGATCTTAGCCAAAAACCCTTGGATCTTAGCCAAAAAAACCCTTGGATCTTAGCCAAAAACCCTTGGATCTTAGCCAAAAACCCTTGGATCTTAGCCAAAAACCCTTGGATCTTAGCCAAAAACCCCTTGGATCTTAGCCAAAAACCCTTGGATCTTAGCCAAAAACCCTTGGATCTTAGCCAAAAACCCTTGGATCTTAGCCAAAAACCCTTGGATCTTAGCCAAAAACCCTTGGATCTTAGCCAAAAACCCTTGGATCTTAGCCAAAAACCCTTGGATCTTAGCCAAAAACCCTTGGATCTTAGCCAAAAACCCTTGGATCTTAGCCAAAAACCCTTGGATCTTAGCCAAAAACCCTTGGATCTTAGCCAAAAACCCTTGGATCTTAGCCAAAAACCCTTGGATCTTAGCCAAAAACCCTTGGATCTTAGCCAAAAAACCCTTGGATCTTAGCCAAAAACCCTTGGATCTTAGCCAAAAACCCTTGGATCTTAGCCAAAAAACCCTTGGATCTTAGCCAAAAACCCTTGGATCTTAGCCAAAACCCTTGGATCTTAGCCAAAAACCCTTGGATCTTAGCCAAAAACCCTTGGATCTAAGCCAAAAACCCTTGGATCTTAGCCAAAAACCCTTGGATCTTAGCCAAAAACCCTTGGATCTTAGCCAGCCCTTGGATCTAAGCCAAAAACCCTTGGATCTTAGCCAAAAACCCTTGGATCTTGCCCAAAAACCCTTGGATCTTAGCCAAAACTTGGATCTTAGCCAAAAACCCCTTGGATCTTAGCCAGCCCTTGGATCTTAGCCACCCGTGGATCTTAGCCACCCCTTGGATCTTAGCCAAAAACCCTTGGATCTTAGCCAACCGCTGGATCTTAGCCAAAAA
>CAJGYM010000221.1:0-61876 GCA_904845305.1 Caenorhabditis auriculariae | reverse complement strand
CCTAAGCCTAAGCCTAAGCCTAAGCCTAAGCCTAAGCCTAAGCCTAAGCCTAAGCCTAAGCCTAAGCCTAAGCCTAAGCCTAAGCCTAAGCCTAAGCCTAAGCCTAAGCCTAAGCCTAAGCCTAAGCCTAAGCCTAAGCCTAAGCCCGCATCTCTTGGCCTAATGAAGAAACGTTTGAATGATACGCCTGGTTTACTTATTTTTCGCTTAGCCTTTCTATTTTTGTTCGGGTAGTTTGCAAGTAAATATTATAGTCTGTTCGGATTTTGAATGTCAAGTCGTCGCTCAAGCTCCGCTCTTCATCCGGTAAATTCACAAAAATCGGCTCTCACTGTCGCGCCCCCATTGCATGCATCCACGCCCAATGACCACATCTGCCGCCTTTTTGGAACACTAGTGTTGCACTGTGACAGACTATAGGCGATTTAGCAGATAATCTCTCTTGTTTCCAAGAGTTTTTACCTAGAACTATAAGCCATAGAGGTTTCAACTCGAAACTCGTCCCCGAGTCCGAGAAGCTCCCTAAACTACTTGAAAAAATTGAATCGTTCTTTCACAGGTCTCCATCATATCAAAACAAAACTCGTTTTTTGATAAACTAATATTTTTTGTAATCTCCAGATATTCCAAAAAGTAACTGAACGCGAAAAGCCAGAAACCAGAACAACACCACCTGCCAGCAAAAGCCCAAAGTTCAGACCGGCTTCCCAGTTCCCGGCCACTCGAAGCCGAGTGTTCGGCTTGTTAAACTCCCACTGCTCAACCACTTCTTCTCGTTCTTTCACAGGTCTCCATCTCACATTGTATCCTCCTATATCCTGCATGTTTGCTCTACTTTTTTTTTGACACTGTTTGGTTTATAAATGATGTCCATCACTTGATTTTGTTTCCAGGAAATCCTCACCTGTTCTTTTTTTTTTTTTGGTCTTTTTGAACAATTTTATAGAAATAAAAATAACCTAATTAAAAGACGAAGATAATCGAAGAATGGAAGAAAGTTTTTTAAAACTTTTTTTTTGAATTTCTTTATCCAATTTTCGTATTACTTTTCGGAAATGTTCAGGCGACAGTATCCCGCCGTATTCAATCCGAAAATCCACAGAAACCTGACCCCGGTGTCTCTTGTCCCAGTCGACGGCTTGTGACGTCATGGTGGTTTGTGTTGTGATCTTTTTTTTTACCCCAAGCGTATCGTGTCAAAACACATCTGTTTTTTTTTTTGAGTTTTTGTTTACCCCTTTTGTTCAAAGTAGTTTCCGCAAAACTCAAAAATACTCTCCAAAATTTAGTTATCTATTTCACTTTCTGACGGCTATTTTTGATTTTGCAGAATCACTTTGAACAGGGCATAAAATGAAAGTTCAGTTGAATTAAAAAAAAACACACACACACACACAAAATTTTTTTCGATACTTTCACGGCGTTCCCAAACGGGGTGGGAGACGCCAAAAAACTTTGGCGCGAAAGTTCAAAACTCAAGTACGCAGCAAAAAAAAAAAAGTTATTAACGTTGAATACTCAGAATAATTTGAGACGTAGAATGACGTGTCGTGACGTAATTTCATCCGGAGCGCGCACTTACTTTTTTTGTAAATTCAAAAACTTTGACGCCTCACTAACCTTCCCTCACCCCATTAGGAATGCCGTGACTTCGTTCACTACATTTGAAAATTCCCTCTCTCGATTGATGATCTTCTCCCTAGTATACAACCGCTTCTAAATGATTTTTAGCTCCCAAGTTTCTAAAAAAGTCCGGAATTCTTAAACAATATTTAATTGGAATTTTTCGACCGAGACTGTTTCGAACTGTGATTTTCTAAATCAAAATCCGAATAAACTGTATATTTTTTAGAACTTTTTATGCTTAACCGAACCAAGCTTCAATCAATTTTTTTGAGAGCTAAAAAAATGACTAACGTGCGAACTCTAGAGTGGTATATATTGGCAACCTTAGGGGCCTTGAAGCATCCCATCTAGGGGCAACTCACTTTTAAATTTGCGTATCCACAGGAGTAGCCAACAAAGTGCGCTTTCAATACAATCGGGATTTGCACGCGGTCAATCAATAAATAGCATACAGAGGATAATTCTTTGAAAGATCTTTTGTATTTCAATACAATTTGTGTGCCCTCCGATACTATTTCGAAGCTCTCTGGGTTTGGATTTTGAGAGGACTATGGAAGCTTTGAGGATGCTGCCAGATAGCACTTCGATAGCTATAGCCCGTCCACGGCTGGCTTGGGACAACGAAGGGGCTTGCGCGGCGAAAGTAGATCATGGCGGCCGTACATGCGCCTTCAATAAGAGCCTCCTTTGATGAATTATTTCCGTTTCTATTGAATATATTTTTTCGTTTACATTCAGCTCATGGTTTTTTGATTTTCAAGCGATGAATTATGAGAGAATAATAAATAAGTCAAAAAATGGGGATTTTATGGAAGGCGCATGAATAGTCGTCATGATCTACCTTCGCTGCGAAAAATTAAACCGCACGTTCGATGTCCCCAGCCAGCAGGGAATTGTAAATTACGAAAAAGCAAGAAGGAACACGGGTTAAGGAAAAGAAAAATTTTGGAGAGAACAAAAATGGTTTGCAGAAAATATTTTTTTAATGTATTTATAAGCGAAATACCCTGGTGAATAAAACCATAACTATCAAAACAACTAAACTTCACCAAAGAAATTTTTTCAAATAAAAAATTACTAATGAAACATGAAATTCGTAGCCAATTGAAATTATAACGAAATTTCGTAACCTCTGACCAGGGAATGGTCTCCGGTCGCAGTGGGACCTCTTAATGAGACCAATTTTCCCAGATGTAGTTTTTCACGCTGATCCCAAATCTGGTCTCAAAAACTGCCGAGGATCTCTGTGAAAAAAGTTATGGACCATTAAAAGTCGAAAATTTGAGTGTCTCCGATTGAGTTCATTTTTGGAGGGCATATAGATCTTGTCCCTCTGGTCCCTCTGGTGAGTAAATTTTAGTGGAATTGAACGTATCAAGGAGCTTCAAGTCTCTTTCACAAGGGCCAGTCTATCAACTTCGAGACAGAGAAGAGTCTTTCTGACTCTTTGAATTTCGATTGAAAATGAGATACTTTGATAATGCAATTAAGAGGATAGTTGGCCTTTTTACAGATAATGTGAAAACAAAATTAGCTTCATTACAGCCTGTGTACCACGACTTGAAATTTCACCATACGACATTCCGCTGTGCCGCTGCGCGCCTTTGCGAACCTTGGTCGCGCTTTTAATATTTTTTCTTTATCAAGGTACTCTACTTTCATTTGCTCGCACAGCGATAACAATCAATTGAAAGCGTGGTCTAGATTCGAAAGACGCTTCGGTGGTATGAAAAAAACACTAGCGGAAAATCAAAAGACGACTTTTCCGATTTTTTCATATCGCTAGGGAACGAAACTTTTTCCGACTTTTTTCTCGATAAAATCTTCGTTTTAAATCTTCCTATATAAAGTAGGTAGTTGATACGAAATAGGAAAAATAAATGTTTATAGATGTTTTATAAACCGAAAAACATAAGGGAAAAAGTCGGAAAGGGATCCGTCGGAAAGGTGGCCGTCGGAAAGCTCCCTAGCAATATGAAAAAATCGGAAAAGTCGCCGTTTGAAATTTCGCTGGTCTTTCTTTCAAACCACCGACGCTTCGCGAACGCACGCAGCGGAACAGCGGAATGTCGTTCCGTGAAATTACAAGTCGTGGCCCACAGACTATACCATATCAATCACAACAACGAGAACGCGCATTTTTCATCAAAAAACGTTTAAAATAGGAGATGAAGAACAAACATTTATTAAGGAAGACGGAACTCGGGTTAAGGAAGAGAAATTTATGCGTAAGCGGAAGACGGATAACGCAATTTTGTGCAACCCTGCAAGCCAGCCGTGAACGAGCTATATATATATCAGCACGTATCCGATTTATTGACTGACGATGTGGATACCTCGATTGACCTTTCCTAAAGCTTGTAAAAGTGGCCTCTATAGGGGTTGTAGTCAGTGACCCCTACACGCTAGTCGATTATTGTTTTGAACTTTATGAGAAGAAGCCATTCCATGCGAAAACTCAATAAATTACCGTTATTTGAATGAAAAATATCAACATAGAAAAAAGTAACTCATTATGCTTGCCAAAGAAATATCTTTTCTTCGAGACTTACTGAAACATAGTACCCCCAAACAATTTCCCCAAAAACGCTTAAAAACGTTTGAACGAATCGAGTTCCATTTCAGCGCGTGAAGTTCTCGAAAGAGCAATATGACGCGATGAAATTATTTGAAGAGCAGCACCATCCTGACATTTGGAAATGGATTGTGGACAAGGTATACTTTTCTTTCGTATTTTAAGGATAAAAAAAAAGAGAAAAATCCTTTTCTTCAAAATGATTCAAAAAACATGTTTTTACTATTCCATATAGTCTCTTCAGACTTTGAGTACCAAGCAGCTGACTCCGCCCTCCAAGGCTACAATATCTTTCGCGTCAATCAGTGAGAGAGAAAAAGTCGAATCTCCGCTAAAAGCGCGTTTCGCAGTAAAGTTGCTCTATGGACAACTCATAGCTAGCTATTTTAGTCACAAAAACTTCTCGGACATTGGTAACGCGAAACGGACGTGCTGCGGACGTTTCTGGGCGATTCTAGGGATCACTTAAGAGTGCTGAGGCTTTTCAAGTCGTCGCTCAAGCTCCGACCCTAATGGTGCGATAAACCAATCAGAGAGCGAGCCGGCCACAGAGTGTTTTTCAATGACGTCATTGCACTTGACATTAAAAATCTGAACAGACTATATCATCGCCGCGCAAGTTAAACGGCCCGTTCGCTGCCTCAAGCCAGCCGGGAATGGGCTACAAACTAATTTTTCACGTATTCAAAGTAATTTCCGCAAAACGCAAAAAAAAACTCTGACACTCCAAAATTTAGTTATCTTTCTCAGTCTCTGCGGGCTATTCTGAGTTTTGCGGAAACGACTTCGAATACGGCATCGAGTCAACTATTTCATTTCCTTCGATCCTCAGGAAATGAGCTTCCAAATTATTGGGGAAAAATTTTACTGTAAACGTTTTTCGATTCTTTTTCTTTGCTATAATGGCAGAATTGTAGGTGGGACGGTCGGATGGGCTGTCGATTTTGGACGTTTCGGAAGAAGCGTGCGTCTTTGCTCTGGCCCTCGCAGAGAACCACCCCACCAACAAGTTCGTATTTATCTTTTTCTGTGAAGCAAAATAGTGGAAAAACGAGAAGTTTTGACGGCGATTAAGAAAAATAGATCGCGTCACATAAGTCAGTTTGGAGCGAAAAAAGACAGTTTTCTGAGAAACCAACAAAGATGAACCGGAAGGTCGATATAAATAGCTACCGGGTAGCAACTTTTAGAAATTCAGTCGGCGTATGATAATCGGTGGTCACTTGTATGCGACCGGGTTCTATAGCTGATTCACGGCCAGCTTAGGACGTTAAGGGGGCGTTTACTGTCTGCGCTCTCCACGAGCCAGGCGCTATCCCGTGCATTATCGTGTCAGGACCATTTTTTCGATGGCTCAAGCCAGCCGTGAATCAGCTATATCTATCTCTATGTTACCTGAGTCGGGAAGTCGATACAAATAGCTACCAGCTACCTGACATTCGCGATTGCTCCCGGATAGTCTGCCATTGCTTCCCGGGTGCTTATGTTTTATTTCAGCGTTCACGGCATTTTTTCCAGTACGTCAGTCGAAACTTTCCGTGAATTATGGTGATTTTGGTGTGAACACACCGGGACGCACGATCGCACACTCCAAACTTGTTTTTTCAATTTTGAAGTTTGGACGCCGTTCAAGCGGTACAAAGGCGTAGGAAGAAGAATAAGAGTGTGTGTCGAAGAAAGAGTTGTGGTGATCTTTAGGGGCCACACAAAGGTAAATCGGGAGGTCGATACAAATAGGTACCCGATTGACCAGTCAGAGCCATTTGACTCACAGATTCTTGGAATAAACACAGCTGGGTCGCCTATTTTTTTAACCCCTTTGTTCCCCCGTTTGAGCACAACTAAGACTCGAATAGCCTAAAAAACATGAGTTCAATACGGTCGCACCTGTTGAGACACCTTGTTCAGCATGTAGAACTCTACAAACAGTGGATAGGTCCTATCCTATCCGATAGGATAGGTATTTTTTCGCTCGTCTCTTTGAATCAACTTTGTGCGGTTGTATACTAGTGCGTGGATAGTTATATTTGGGTGCGAGAACTTGTCTGCCTGAAAAAAGAGAGCTCTTAGATTGACGATCGCAGCACGAGGGGACAAGCCAAGTTTTGATCTACCGACCAACGTCACTTTTAAGAAGTCCACTTTTAACAATACATACGACTCTCTTTCTCAGGTCGGATTTACTTTACTTTTACTTTGTTTTGGTGAATAAATGAAAGTTGAAATCTTCCCATAACAGTTCTCGTTTGTTACGTACTGAAGCTTCCACTTGACTCATTTGTTAATTTTTCTTTACCTAGTTGGTTTTGTACATTCACAACTGACGTTTCATAATTCTCTTGAGTTTAGTCGATAATTCTCGTGTGTGCCTCAAAATACGTGTCTTCTCGTTGCGGAAGATCAACGATCTTGTCAGCTTGAGCTCCTCAATAAATCACTCGAGCGCTGTAAAGAGCCAAACCAAAAATTTAGATTGGCAAGTTCGATCTGATCATCGTCAACGAAATTTCTCACGAAATAAAAGATATGGCCGTCTTCTTCAATGCCCTCAAGGCGTTGCTCAACCGTGAGTGACCTTTTTTCGTTTTAGTTAAAGGCATAGGGGCAGTATACAGAAGAATATATATAAAAGCCGCCGCTGTTATGAAACAACGCAGTAATTATGAATAAGAAGAACTTTTTCTCTCGATTTATACGATAAGCACACAGACGAATCGAGAGGGTACCATAATTTGTCCACTCAGATACCTCTCAAAATAAATCGTGATGACCCCATAATGTGTCCATCGTGAGACCTCCAGCATACCTTTTAGCTATATCTGAGCCATTTCGGAGGTTCTTCAGAGTCTCCCTCTCATTTTGCTCAAAATCCTCAGAGGTATACTCGTGGTGCCATCGTGAGACTTCAGAACCTGCGATATACCTCAGAGGGTATTGCCATACCCCTTCTCGGTTCGCCTATGTGAAAAGCATAGTCGATTACATTTTGTGAGAAAAAATTTTATCAGAAACGTTGAGTTCAAATATATTCCTATTTTTATGAATCTAAAAAAAATCTGCGAACATCTTGTTCGCAGCTTGAAATAGGTCGAGCAATTCGATCTCAAGTCCTCTGAAACTATTTTGCAGCTCAATTGCACTTGCAAATTGCTTGCAAACCTTTTTTTTCAGCCAAAAACTGCAAATGACCCTCTGTCGGCTTGAAAATCATCCTTTTTTGGTTGCAAACTGCAAACTTCCTGCAGTTTGTATGCTAGCCAGTCTTTACTTAGTTGCAAAGCTCTCACAACCGGTTACCCGAGTCTAAGTTTTTCCAAAACCAAAAGAAAAATCAATCTTTTCCAAACATTCAAATATTCGCCGGAATCGCCTCTGTTTCGGATCCGACAATCCCATGTTCATGGCAAAAAATTACAGCGAATGCGCCGATCGTCATTTTTTCGCGACCGAAAAATCCTCCTTTGCCGGTGCCTGAAGTGTGTCTTCTTCTGTGGCGCAAGTTGGCTCCGACGCGTGAAGAAATACTTGCTGCAGCCAATGCCGTTCGTTTTCTTATATCCAATTGCTTGATACTTTCTACCAGTGCCGTAATTTATTTGGTTGTTTAGTGTATATAAATTCTTTTGCTTGCTAAACTACGAAAATTTCGTTTTGGTTTTTGAGTTGTAAAACTCACAAACTAACGTTTTTTTTGAGAAGTTCTTAGTTCAGCGGAGCAATGGGAAAGGTCCACATATGTGAGAATTTTCTGACCTCAGAGATGGAAAAACCACGAGTGGTGTGAGAATTTGCGCATGTTCTAAATTTAACTGTAAAATGTGTATATTTGTACTTTTTTTCTTAATCGATGAGGATTTTCAGGTATGAGAAAACGCTTCTGCTGGTTATTTTAACTCATTATGAACAACCAGAAAAATAGAGATTTAGCAGAGGCCGAAACGTTTTCCTTAAGAATTCAAATTTCATTTGGCTATAGTTCTGGTTTTTTTTTTCAAATTTCAAAGTTATACTAAATAAATTGAAGAACAAATTTTTCGGAGTATCTTCCTGAAGGAAATATTCAAATGTTAATAACTAAAACCTTGTCTCGTTTTCCCAACAAAAACACACAGCTAGGAATATTTCAGGCTGAGCTGAACTCTACATGTTTTTCTGCGGCTGTCCCTGTTTCGGTCGACAGAGCCGTTTGGGAAAATCTGCTCTATTCTGGTTAGCGATTTTTTAGTGTTTTGCTGTGATTTTTGGACGTTTGAGGGTGCTTTCCGGCGGTGAAAAACACGCCCAAATGTGACGAAAGATGCATTCGCGACTACTGTTCCTCTATCAAAGGAAAACTCTCATTTGAAGAGAAAATCAGCATTTTCTTGTTGAAAAACTGAACTCTGTCTCTTCAAAAGCATGCGCCTTTTATCTATAAAATTAAACAGAATGAAGGAAAAATGAACATGAAGACAAAGAAAGTTGTGGATTTGGCGGCAGGAAAACGCGTTGCACCGCATCTCGTCGAGTCATCACTTGCAACACTGGTCCGTTTCAAGTCTTGACGAACAGATTATACCACTATATATGCACAGACATTTCGCAAGCTTTTAGAAGTTTTTTTCAAATAAGTATCACTGTCATCTCAAGATTCTGCTTCTCTGTGATTTTGCAAGAATCAGACGGCCCGAAAAGCTAATGACCGGTACTTAGAAAAAAAGGAAATGAAGGGATAATCTGAGTGTTGCAAAGATAAGGCGGTTCCCAGACTCATGGGAATGAAAGCAGAATCAAAGAAGTCTTTCGAAACAATTCTCCAAACAGAGCAATGTTCGATCACATCCATCCGGCGATTCTGCCTCTCGGCTTCTTCTTTTTCTTTTGTTCGCTCATCGGATGCACTGGCAACTTCATAATGGTGCTATGTTTCTTCATAAAAAAGTTGTCGGAAAGGGCGGCCAAAGCTGACCGAGGTTAGTTACAGACGGCTCCGCTCCCCGTGCCACATCCTCATAACACTCACCTGTCTACTCGACCTGCTCCACCAGGCTGGCCAGTTTCCCTTCGTCGTCCAACTGTTCGGCAACTGTGAGTGAACCTCGGCCAGCACTTGTGCTTCTTTTTCAGTGACCTGCTCCCAGGCACAGTGCTACTACATGCTCATTCTTCCGATTGTCGGTTTCTCCAGCGGCGGACCCATGATTCTCAGTTTAGGCCTCGACCGCTTCATTGCCGTTCGCTTCCCCTCAAAGTTGGTTTCCTTTCTTTTTTTGGCATCAATTTGTCAAATTCCCTTAAATCTGAGTTGAGCCACGATTGAAAATTTTGCCTTTAAGTTTTTACTCATGCCAAGATATATTTAACAGTGAGAGCCATATGATATTCAACTATTTTTTTACATGGGTTTGTAAAAAAAAATGTGTTTTGAACTATTTCAATAAGATCGATAAAAAAATTTTTTACATATTCATTTCAGATATCGTTATTTTCAAGAGGATCCACTATTTTACGTCCTCGCACAACTCATTTTTCCCGCCACTTTCGCAATTTTAATGCTATGGTTGGGTTATATCAACAAAAACGATGATTTGAAGAAGTTGGAAGTTGGTTAGAAAATAAAGAAAACAAAAGCTTTTTTTCAGTCAAATAATTTGTGCGAATCCGTTAAGCCTTAACGGCCCGGCTTTCAAATACTTTACTTATTCTTCTTCACTTATCTACCTTTCCGTCGTTCTTGTGTATGCTGCCACCTACGTACTTCTCAAGACTGGAGCCACGAGTCGGTCTTTCTTAACCATTTCTTTACAACTTTCGAAATTTTATTGATGAGAATTTTATGAGGTTTTTTTTTTGATTTCACCCAATTGGGAGAAGCTAAAAAATAATTAATGGTTCATCCAAAATTTTGAGATATGTTCTTATATTTTCGAATGTTTTGAGTGCGTTTAAAAGACCTCAAAAATTTACAGGCAAACGATTCAAGGCGGTGTTCAAGTCAATCGGAATAACTGTGGCGTTTGTGCTTTTTGGATGGGTGACGACGACGACAGCCAACACGTGCTCCTACGTCATCACGAAGGACGTTTTCTCGGCGCAACTTATTCAGATGTACGCCGGAATCACGGTCAACACCGCCTGCACTTCCAACGTCTTCGTTTTCTACGCCATTAAGTCAGAATTAATCTTGTAAACTTAATGAAACTTGCAAATCCGGATAAACGTTCAAAGAACGTTGTTCTTTTTGCAGCAGCGAGTACCGGGAAGTCATAAAGTCGATTTTCGGTGTCAAGTCTCAAAAATCAGCGTTTGACGTCTCAAGCACGCATCGAGGCTCGTTGGCCCCCAGCCTTCGTCGGAATTCTGTCTTCGCTGCCGAAAACATATCTTGATCCGAGAGAACTTTTTTATGAAAAATCCATTTAATTTTCTCAACTCAGTTTTTCCTTGTAAGCTCATGGGCTCATTTTACCACCCTTGACCGGCTGCTCTCCTTTTTACGTGAGAAATTCAGCAGTCCAAAGTTAACCTATACGCCGAACTGAATCAGAAAGAAAAAACCCACAGCATAAAAAATATCGTTTGTTTCAGTGATAAATATCCCAACGAGTAAAATTTAAGTTACCACAAAAAAACTTCTGCAAACTTTTTCGCTAAATTATAAAAAAAGTATGAAACTTGGCTTTTTAAATTGAAAAATTACTCGGACCTTGTTTTTTTCCGTATTTTTTTTTGAAAAATAAATAATCGATGTGTCTGTTTGACCTGTTCCACTTGAAATGAAGATCGATTGAGAAGTGATCTATAAAGAGGCAAAGCCATCCAAAATCGTAGTTCTTCGCGGCGAACTCGCGTCATTTCGAGTAATCGATTTCGCCTCGTTTGTTTACTTGGTCTTATCGTTCATTTTTTCTCCAGATTGTTTCACGTTCTTTGAATTCATTCATTAGATTACTTTCTGCCTCTTCATAACTCAGTAATATATTTTTAAATTTCGAAAATAAAACTAACTTCCAACTCAAGTTGGGTGAATATAATAAGAAAAAAATGGAATTAAAAAACAGCTTTCTACAAAAATCGCTCTGAGCTCTATCTCAGGGCTCTTGTCTAGCCAATCGAAAAATTCGTTTTTTGGAGCGTATATTGCGAAAATCGATCAAAGCTTGCGTTATTTTCGCTTTTCACTCAACCTGTTTGGTTTGAACTCCAGTTGAATGGCGGTTGCAGCCGCGAATGACGTCGATTTTTCCCGAAGGCGTCGGATGGAACGCTCGAGGCGACCGTGAACCTCCATGCCCAAGAGTTCGGCCGTTCTTCCCGCGGCTCAAGCACGCCTTCGCGCTCATTCCTTTGGCTTTCAGGTTTCGGTTTTCTTTTTTGAAGTTCAGCCAATTGTTCCTCCCTAGCACTCTTGAGCTTGGCACAGTGTTCCCAAACGGGCGGCAGCTGTGGTCAGTAGGCGTGGCTGACTGCAACAGCGGCACGGTTTATTGCAATAGGGGCGCGGGGATGAGAGTCAAGTTTTGTGGATTTAGTGGTTGGAAAAAGACCATTAAAGGATGTTTTTCCTAGGTTCTCGCGTTTTCAAAGATTTTTAATGTGTATTAAATTATAACGAACAAATTTAAATGAAAAAAGAGACGAAAAAAAGTTTTTTTGCAAAAACAAAAATATTTCCCAAAATGTCGTTTTTTAGGAAAACTCGTCAAATCGAACTTCCAAACAGAAAAATTGAGAAAAAAGCTCAAAGCACTTCTCTTAAGAAATACCATTTGGAAGTTTAAAAAAACAGATACATAATAGCTTGTGCGAATGAAGTTGTCACCCAGAATGATATTTTCAAGAATAAATTCGTCGAATACTGCCTCGAAAAAATTTTTGAGAAAAAAATCTCAAAGCGTTTTCTCTTAAGAAAGTCCATTTGAAAATTCTAAAACAAAAAAACAAACGAAATATCTTATGCGAAATAAGTTGTCATCAAAAAAATGTCATTTTAATGCGAATTTCTGTGACGAGAACAATCGAAAAATCACTTCAAATCTCTGGAAAAACGCGATAAACACGTTTTAAGAACACATACAATGTGAAAAAATACGAAAGAATTTTAAAATACGCAAGAAAAAGAGAAAAAACCGTATTAAAAGTGAATGAAATTTTGTGGGGGTGACACGCGCCGCACCGCGTTGCGTTAGAAAAAACTCGCATTTTCGCCCCATTGCGACGACCTTTTTTTTTCGCTTGCCGGCGTCTCTTTTGGAACACTGCGCTTGGCGAACTGGAGCCTGCTTTAGAAATAGAAACAGACGAGAAGAACTTTTGAAAACCTTTGCGAATTTTGAGATTGTGCGTCTACACGATCTCTGAGTGGTGGAACGGTCGGGCGCCTTTCATCGACATTTTCCACGCGATGTGGCATTTTTCCTATGCTGGTTCGAAAATTCGATGAGTCTCAATTGTGGATCTTTAAATTTTTGGCGTTCCTATGGGAGGAATCGGCTGTGGATCTATTGGAACCGATTATCGTGGAGCTTTTGGCCGCTTCTCACTCCTTCCAGGAATCAAGGAGCAGATGACACCTAATGTCAAAGCTGACAATGTTGGGCATTTATTCTCACTTTTTTGTTTGTTCCAACTGCTTAACTGCTTTTACTTGAAATGCTTTCCATCCACTAGGTTTTAAGTTCATCGTCACACTCCATTCTTTGGAAGGCGCCCTTATCTACCAGTCTCTACTCTCCTGCGCCAAGTTCCGTCGTGGCGAGCTCTCTTCTTGGCAGACAATGAACCCAAAAAACATACGGTGCCTTGATTTAGTCTATTCACGTTAATTTAAATAACGGATCAAATATCCTGGAAGTTGTTGGTAATTCTGAGAATTTTTTGTGCAGCTTCACTTTATCTCTTTTTCCGGTTTTTTTTTTCGTTCTGTCACAAAAAGGCCTGTTTAGCCAATGTTTCACTCTTTCTGTGACTAAATATACCTTTGCCGACAAAACCGGGAAGTTTTAAGGCAATTCTGCGACGGAAATTTGTGTTAAACAGGTTTACTAATTTATTTTGGTTTGAGATACCGGGGCCTCTATCCGCGTGCTTGGCGAGAGTTCCGGCTGGATGAAACAGGCGTCACGATTGTTTGCGAGCAACTATCTCCAGTTATAGTTAATAACTACGAGGTATCAAAGTTTTATAATATTGAAATATTCGTGAAATGAGCAAAAGTTGGTCTCAAATGGTCAGTCGCCCACTAACCATATATATTATTCCATCAAAGTTTTTCAAGTTTCACACCAAACACACAAACTTTTTTTCTTCACACTAAATTTTTTTTCTTCACAGGTGGGGTTAGTTAATCCATCTAGTGGTCTTTTTCCCTCTCTGCAACATTACCATACGATGTTGCGAAAATAAATTGATTGAATTGAATTGAAAGTTGAGCCTTGAATTGAGAATTTGAGGACTCCTCACTGCCAGTTACCAACTTCAAGTTTCACGTCATCAATGAAACGCACAAGCCACTCAAAGTATCGATAACTTTTACATTTCGAAACGGCACCGGTCAGAGGAAATGGCAGTCTGAAGGCTGGTGCAGGTCCAATTTCAAAGAATTTTCTCTAAACGAAAATACTTTTTTTCCCCAGAAGTCAACGTATTCAAAACCACGTTGGAAGCGGTTTGACCTTGGCTCACACGATAAATGAAACGCCCATCACGTACGCCATCATGGCTGAAAATGTAAAGAACCAAACTTCCAAGAACTTTTTTAAAATTTCGTTTATCATGCATAACAACTTTTTCAGTTCCAAAATCAAAAAATTTCAACTGACAGATTCGATCCAAGCTCTGATGGATCAAGCTTTTACAAAACCTTGGGAAAAAGCGGAAATTTGCTCGGTGTTGTCAACTTAACAGGTTTCTTCCATTTAGGAGATTTTTTTTAGACTCACGGTCATCGACACAGTACCAAGCGAGAGAGCTCGGCGTGGCTGTTTGTGTAGAAAAAATTGTGAGCCCGCGGGACATGGAGAATATTATGTTCACTTTGGTCTGGCACATGCCGGAGGTGATGTTTGGCGCGAAACAGAGAAAGTATCGTCGGTGAGTAGAATAGAAGGACATCAGAATGGAAGGATTCCTAGGAAGAGTAATAGTAATTTATTGAAGGAAAAAAGTACAATTGCTATCCCCGGCAGCTCTCCTTTATTTGAAAATGGGCAGAAACGGAGGTCACAAGATCGCTTAGTTTGTTAAAACTATCTTGATATCTTGTTAGATAGTTTAAAATCCAAAGCAAATCTTTTGTCGCTTGAAATTTAAATGCGAAATTCGGAACTTCTTGCGACTGTGATGCTTCGCTTAATCTTTGCTCTGACGAAATAATGAAGTGGACATTTACCTTGCGAATTCTCTGCGAAAAAGCTTCATGAATTCTGAAAATCAGTGTTTCTCATTCTGCTCGCAAACTGCATTCTTTTTTTGCATCTACAAAAATCATCTCAAAAAATTATGAAGATCGCCAGCAACCTCTCCCTATATCGCAAAATGCGTGCAATTTTTTTCCACGAAGCTGTCGAAATCAATGCAACCTGCACGATTTCGGCAGAATAGTTCTCTGTATTATTTTATTTTTCCTGTTCACACGGAACTCCGGCGACGGCCGTGTTAAATGCTCTGATTGTGCGGGATTCAAATGTTTTTCCCCATTAAATTTTTTCCAGACGTTACACGCGTTTTTTCCCCGGCATTTGCGAACATCGCGTCGCCGAGGACATCGCCACTTATTCTCTGTCGAAAAATGGAGACTGGCAACGAGAAATTGAAGCATGGCAGTCGCCGATCCTGGACGATGAAAAACTGCCGGCCTGGTGAGTGTTTTGAATGTGAGACAAATCGTATTTTTTTTGCTCATAATGATCCTGTAATGAGCAACCCATCTTGTAGGTACCGCTCAGCTCTTTTCAATGAGCTGTACTACGTGACTGACGGAGGGACGGTTTGGTTCGAATACGACGAGAGCTGGTCGGAGATGGAGCCTTCGATGAGCGAGTTGACGAAGAAGCACATGAAGGAGTACGGCCGCTTCGGATACCTTGAGTGTCCGTTTCACAGTCAACTCATCGGAAGAACTCTGATTTCTCAGCCTGGGAGTACTTCATGATGAACACCTACGACGTGCACTTCTATGCGTGCTGGGCTTTACTCAAAAACTGGCCAAACATTGAAATATCTCTTCAATTAGACTTCGGCGAGTGCAATTTTGCTTAAAAAAAGAAGAAAAAATGTTTTCAGCCGACCAAATTTGTCGAGTAGACTCGACGAAGATGATGTCAATGGTGGAAGGCGAATCTTCGCAAACTAAAAAGTTTTCAAGAGTGCCGCACGACTTAGGACACCCCAGTTAGTCTAGTTTGATTACGAAAACCCGGAAAACATGACTCAAAACTTTAAATTCCGATTGAAATGAGCGGAAACTTTTAGGCTAACTAATTAATATTCTAAAGATGCTTAAGTTTTCATTTATTTTATAACAAAGGCTGCAAATCACTTGATGATTATTTATGCGTATTCTTGTCTCCTGGACGTACTCTGACGAAATCGTGCAGAATGCATTGACTTCGACCAAAAGTCAGTCGGGAGTAGGATATAAGTAGCTACCTGTTAGCCACTTCAAAGGCATATACTAGTCGGAGAAAGATTTGCGATTAGAGATAGCAGCCGCAAACTAATAAACGACTCCTTATTAGCATACGCGATTGACTTCAAAGTAGCTTCCAGTAGGTGCATGAAGCTTTTTTGCAGACCATTTGTGAAGTCAAGGCAACCTGTATGGTTTCGTAGGAGACATTTCTGAAAATGAATACAGGGTTGCAGTGGCGGAGCCCTGGATCCACATCAACTCCTACATGCTCCACGACTCTTCCGAGTGGCGCGATCTCAACCTCAAATACGTCATTGGCTGCTGGCGCGACTGGAAATTTGTGGGGAAAGATGACGCCCAGGTCTGAGATCGACGTTTTGCGTTTTCAAGATTCTATTCCTTATAAGTGAACAGTTTTTATTATATGGCCAGTAGGAAGTAAGGAGAGTAGGCAGAAGGGAACTCGAAAAAAAAACGTGGCAAATCTAGTTTAAGAATATTTTTGTTCTTTTGCTTATGGGGTTCGCTTCAATTTAACCACTTTTCAACTGAAATTGACTTTTTATGAAAAGAAAAATAAATCTCATTAGGAGATGTTTTGAAATCTACGTGTTAAACATTTTTAAAAGTTGTACTCTTCTTTTCATGTTATAAGAAAATACTTGAGGCTATGGAGCAATTGGAAATGTTCTACTCGACTAGCAAACTCGTTCTCGATAGTGCGTTGACGGAGTGGGATGTTGGTAAGAAATGGCCAAGAAAGATTGCGGTTTGAAACATACCTTGGCTAGATCCCACCCCAACCTTTTGCGCGCAAAAAAAAAATGGAAAATGAACTAAGATAGGCCGCACTTTTCGGAAGGTAGGCCGCACCCCGGGGTGGGATCGAGCCGACGTATGGCCTGAAATGTCAAGTATTTCGGACAACGACGGTATGATCGAGAACTCGGGTCACGCGGATCAGACCTACGACATCTGGAGAATGACAGGGACGAGCGCCTATTGCGGGTCTCTGTGGCTCGCCGCCCTCACAATGTTCGTGGCCATGGCGCGACGTCTCCGGAAAGAACAAGACGTACAAGCCTACTCTACGCTTTTGAAACGAGCGACAGTTTCTTTTATCGACAAACTATGGAACGGAAGGTTTATTTTCCTAATTATTTATTTATCCTAGCAAGATTAACAATCCGTGTTGTTAGAAGGAAATAACTCAGAGATACCAGCAAAACACTAGGATCTAAAAGTTAGATCTTTCAGCTGTTTCTCGTTTGACGAGGACCCAAAAAACGCCGACGTCGTTATGGCAGATCAACTAGCCGGATTCTGGGCACTTGCACTGAGTAGGGAACAGTTTCCCATCGAGAAAGAGATGGTCAGTTTACTGCTGCGATAGATAAACTTCAAAAATTTACTATTGCATTAGCCTAGTTATGAAAAAAAAACTATTTTAGCTCATTTCAAGTTTGAAAACTATTTACGAGACCAATGTGATGAGCTATCAAAACGGTCAACTCGGGGCTGTCAACGGCAAAAAGTTAGAGCTCATTAAATGAAAAATAACAAAGTAAATTTGAGAACTTCTGGCAACGTTGACTCATCAAGTATTCAAAGTGAAGAAGTGTGGACCGGCATCGTCTACTCGGTTTCTTCGATGATGGTTGAGATGGTAACGTCATTCTTTTTTAACTGAAGAAAATAGCCATGCACTATATATTTATAAACTAGAAGAATTATTTCAGCACTTGCTGGACGAAGCGTTCGAAACTTCCCACGGACTGCACAACTCGCTGTGGAACCGCTACCCTCTGCAATACCAGACCCCTGAAGCGATCACTTCTTTCGGAATGTACCGCGCGATCGGCTATATGCGTCCTCTATCAATTTGGGCCATTCAACACTCCCTCGAAAACTGTTTAGCATGAGTTCATCGCCGAACAAAAAAAAATAAAGAAATCATTTGATCTCACTATTTCATATATTTTCCAAGTTTTTATTATAATGAATATTCCTCTAAGGAAATAAATTCTTCGTTTTTTCTATGTATATACAAAAATCGAAAACTCGTCATACAGGCAGTGAGAAACTTGAATTTGATAAAGCAGCTCACCATTGAATTCTATGTAAGTTCAGAAAAAAAAAAGATAGACTGACCACAAAAATAACTTTGGAGGAGGATGAAATTTTTATAAACTATCAGGAAAAAAATAATGAGACATAGAAACAAAATGAATGAAGATACTCTCAATAAGTATTGAAGAACTCGCCTGTCTGCGGTTCGCAGAATTTAGACATCCAAATTTAGACTTACCAGGGAACGTTTTTTACCCCCCGGTTGAACTTTTGCTGAACTTGAAGTGTACTTTAGGATCCCCTGATTGCAGATCAAGAAAAAAATTTCTCGCAATTGATCTTGTTTTCGAGTTATGGAGCTTCATAGTGTGCAAAATACGCAAATTAGGCCAAAAAAGCGCTATTTCGGGCTTCTGAAGCTCCATAACTCGAAAACGAGAACTATTGCGAGACATTTTCTTTCTGTTCTGGAATCAGGGGTTCCTAAAGTACACTTCAGCAAAGTTTCAGCAAAAGTTCAACCGGGGGGTGAAAAACGTTCCCTGGTTAGTCGTGATTTTCGTTGTTTTTTTTCGTCAAAAAAGTGATTAAATGTCTAAGTAGGTGGGAAGAGCCAATTTTGGACTGTGTAGCAGATTAAATCGAGTTTCCAGCTCAATTGAAACCATATTCATAAATTGACGTTTGTCTTTTCGGTCCATTGATTTGAATAAAACTTTATGCAGGTCCAAGGTAGCTATCTGACAAGAACCCGGAGCCTACCAATACACTAGACTTAGAGGCTCATTATTTTTTTACCAACTAGATACAAAAAAAATTGAATCTAATAATTTCTCTAAACTGAAAAAACCGATAGAAAAAGTAAGGCTATGGGAAAGGTGGCCGTGAATAAGGTTGAGGAGTTGAGAAGATCTGAAGACGTGCCGAGCGGCCGGACATCAGAATCTCCGAAAGCGGACGAGGAATCGACGTCGGCAACTGAAGCGCTATTGCAGTAATCGCCTTCGCAGACGCAAGCGACAAATTCGAGAGCCAGAACATTGGGATAAGAAGGCGATGAACGCAGCAGGTAGCACCTGCAATTTGGCGCCCGATCTTTCGAGTATCGCGGTTCACAAATGCGATGATTCCATACTGTAAAGTCAGCTCAAAATTCAACCCTATTTCATGCATAATCATTGATTTTCAGTAAGAGTTGAAGCATCAAATGTTCGAAGAACGTGCAACATTGCACGTCAAAAACAGTCAGAGTAATATGAGTTTCTATCGAAAGTCAGCTTCAATAATAAAAGATTTTCACAAGAGCTTAGAATTGATTTAATTTTTCAACTGGAACAAAATATGCTCTAGATTCAACGTCTCTGTTCCTCCTAAAATTTTCAAATCTCATCTGGACAACATCCCCGACAATGAATTATTCATCAGCATCCCTAGACGGCTACTATGATCTCAAAAATCTCAATATGCTTATACGTGTATTTTATCAACTGTGATATCTATTGTATTCCCTATCCGGTGAAGTCACTCGTGAGGGTGACCTAAAACCGGTTCTTAACCTTATTTATTCTTTTCACTTTGTGGATGAGTAAATTATTATTATTAACTCACCCTGGCGACTGGAGCCGTCGGTCTTCGCGGAATTTGTACCTCAGAACGGACTCCAAACAGCCGCGGACAACGAATGTTGTATCTGAAATTACTTTAACTAACTCTGAACACAGATACATTTTTTGCTGAAAAAAGATTTCATAAGCGTAAATGTAAGCGCATCATTTTCAATTGCCTTGAGAAATTTCATGTTTTAGTAGTTATGCGAATTTCGATTGACCATTTTTCTTGTGAATCTTTTCGATCCAAAAAAAGAAGATTATATGTACTTCATAAAACCTATGGTGAAATGCGGAAAACGAATTGAACCGATTGTTTGGCAGCGTTCATTCATAAATTTTAGAAAATAATTTGTTTTTCGCCACTTCCGATTCTCGCGCAAAACTTTGAACAAAAAGGCTATAGCGGCGTTCTTTAAAATTCTCTGGCTAAGTTGAACACATAGAAATCGAAGAAAATTTTCAATACCCATCGTTTGAAAAAGTTTCAAACTTGGGATGTTCGGGAAAAGTGTGATGCAGCGAGAGAACTTTGAGCAGATTTCGCCTTCGATCGTCGGATAAAGGTTGCCGATGTCGCCTTCTTCGACGTTCAGAGAGTTGCTGAATTCCCATCGAAGTTAAGTGGCAAGAAAATTGGTAGAAACCTGCAGGCGGGTGTCTTTTGTACTACGACAGGGTAGAAAAACACATCGGACTGCATCAGGAGCTGGCTTTGCAGAGTTGCGTTGAAGCTCGGGTCGAGAGCCGCGCAGTTCAAGCAACTCGTTGCTTCAAAAAAAGATAAAAATATTTCGATTTTTAACGACAATTTTTCGAATCTTGCAAGTGCGCTCTACCAAACCGCATCCGTGAATGGCCTAAAGAACTTGGGTAACGAAAACCGGACGCTTCTGAGCAATTCTAGGGATTCTTTAAGAGTGCGGACGCCACTAAAGTGGACACTAAAACACCCCTAAGTTCGATTCGCGTTACCAATGTCCGAGAAAAAGCTCAAATTTCTCTGACCTTTAGTCTGCTTTTAAGCAAACGGGGCCCCAACAACGCTCTGTGGATGGCCGGCTCTCTGATTGGTTTGATCTACGCATAAGGGGCGGAGTTTGAACGATGACTTGACAATATTAATCTGAACAGACTAAAAAGGTAGATCTCAAATAATTTGTGAGTTGTCCACCAAAAAAGTGAGTTCTTTACGAAACCAATGAGCTCAAGAAAGACGAACTTAACCAGAGTAAAAGCCTTAAAAACGCTTAAAATATAGGCTGGAAAAAATTTTTTTTTTTATTTAGGTGTTTCTGTATAGAAAAAACTGAACCCGTTGCGTGAACCACAAGCGAAGCGAAAGTAATCGCCCAAATCGTGAAGACTATCATTGTCTCATAAATTTTGATCTGGAAGATTAGATGATGAAGAAAATAATACGGAAAAAGACCTACTCAAAATTTTCATCAGCTGTGTTGGATTGTCTTATCTTCTTCGCTAGTGTACGGGCTAATCCTCCAAAACACCGTGTACAAGTAGCATTATCAATTTTTCGAAAAATAATTGTAAACAAAAATTTCGAATCAAGAAAAAGTAGATATTTAAATTGGCTTGAGGAAAAAAGAAGAAAAAATAGCTAGGAAGACTAGAAAGAGTACTAAAATCGCAAAGAGACTGGAAATTGCGATGAGGACAGACGAAAGAAGTCCAACAAGGGCAAATTAGCGAATTAGAAGAGCATTCGACCGTCCTCGCGCATTTGCACAACAACCTCGGCTCGCTGCACCAACTTGGCCAAATGGGAGTAGGAATAATTACTTTTGTACTTTGACCGTGTCCATGGCTTAGCTGATTGTTTACTTTCATCAAGAAAAGAAACTCCCCATCAAAAAATGTACCTCGAAAGTTATATGCTTTTGTTCTCTATCAATTTATCGAAAAAGGAGAAATTCATCCCGGGAAACAATTAATCGGGCAGCACATCGAGCAAGAACATTTTTGAAAGTGTAAACAAACATCGTGTCGCATAGATACGCATAGATGTTGAATGTTTATGAATAGGTTACGCGAAGAGAATTTCTCCAAACCTTATGAATAGGGACCGCAAGCCATTTCTTCAGAACGATTCAAAAAATATTTTTTTCACATTGTTCGATAGAGGAGACTGTCCATTTTCATAATCCGTTTAGTTTTTGAAAAAAGCTCCACTAAGAAAAAAGTTATGGCCAAAAAACTAGCGCGCTCGGCGTTCAACTGGAGGCGAAATCTCACGGTTTACCCGCTGCCGCACGCTTTCTTTTTAAATGTTTTTACGCGTTTCTGGACCGTTTTTAAATCGGTTTTCTGTTCTGAGAGGTTGTCCGAACTGAGCCTCATGTTTTGGTATGAATCTTTTGTACAATCCTCATAGGAATTTTTTTGATAAAATATCAAAAAAACTTCCTAGAAAAAAAGGTCAAAGGGATTTTTTTCAGCTTATTTTTTCTACTCAGAGAAATTATTATCATTCGATTTGGAAAAAAAGAAAAAAATGAAAAAAATAATGTTATTTCGAAATAAAAACAGGAAAAAAAGTGCAATATGACTCGAAAAAAACGGCTCCTGCGACATTTAAAAGGGCGCATCGGTGTATTTGACGCAAACACTGCTACGGACACTTGCACGAAATCTTCCGAAATTAAAAAAATTGTCATTTTTTTCGAGGTTTTTCAAAGCCGTTATTTTTTTCGCGTCGATCGATTTTTTTTCATAATTTTTTTCATTGATAGAGTTTTGAACGCCTAATAACATAATCAAAAAAATAGACGCGATCCTATTCGCTCATGCGTCAACGAGGCAGGCGAAAAAAGGAGGTTTTGGTAAAACTCAAATATAATTTGATTCGATGTCCCAATAATTATTTTCATTTTGAATTGTTATTTTTGGACACACTGTTAGTTTTTAAATCAAATAAAAAGTATACCTTGTCGCTGAAATTTTTTCGCATTTCAGCTTCAAAGTTTGGTGTCACTTTACAAGCTTTAATATTTTTTTCGCGTCGGTAGATTTTTTTCATTTTCACTCTAAAAATAAAGAAAATGTTAATGTATAACATACTTAAAATTTAGAAGCGTTCCTCACTTGGTTTTTCTGAAACGCGACAATTTTGTGAAACTTTGTCAGTTTTTTTCGTGTTAAATCTTACTTTTTTTCGCTTATTTTTTTGAAAAAAATACATAGTTTTAAAAAAATATTCAGTCTTGTAGAGCGTTGTCGATTACATAGCTTAACAGAAACAGTTCATTTTTAAAGTGGGACTTTAGCTAGTATAAACGCCTCAAAAACCGTTTTTTTGCAACAAAAAAATCGTCATTTTGGTGGCGTGAAGGGGCGGGGCTTTGCGTCCCCTACTTATGAATATTGAGAAGAACTTTTTCATGTAAAACTTTAACAAAAAAAGAACTTGGAGCGGGACGTCGAAATGCAGCTTGAATCTTTAAGCCGAATTTGCTGAGCTTGTTCTTCGTAGAGATGAAATACAAAAGCTCTTCGGAATGCAAATGAGCCAGATGTCATAGTCAATTTTAATTTATTCTCAAATTTTTGAATGACTGGCACTTGATTCATGGTCATCGCCTCACAAGAATTTCAGTTTCGGGAAGAGCTTACATTTATCGAGTACCTTTTTAAAAGAGAAAAACAAAAGTAGAAACTGATTTTGAACAAAAAACTTTTCAGGCTTTATGAAGCAGTTCACATTAAAACACACAGTAATAAGACAAAAAGAGGCGAAAATAGGCCTTGAGTTCGAAAGAAATCATTAAATAGGTTTTTGAAGAAAGAAAAGCTCTAGTGAAAACTGGCATTGAAAGAAAGCGTTTAGGAGTGGAAAAGGCCAGAAAAAGACGAGAACAGACGAATTGCTGCAAAGGAACGCCATCTAGTAATGAAAACAAGGTAAACTTGTTAAACTTCGAATGGAGAACTTGAAAAGGACTTTTTCTTACTCTCCGCTTCTCATTCTATTGTTTATTAGATAATTCCAAAACCCGGCTTCCTTGGAAAAGCTTTCATAGCCGGAATTCGAAAAATTGTTCAATAACCAAAAGCGGATGGCAAAAGAGCGTCGGAGACAAGAAAACGGACAATCGAGCGAGCGCAACGGCGATTCGTCAAAAACAATGACGACGTCAGTCTTCTGAGTTTTATACTTATAAACCCGTTGAAACATTTTCAGAGGGTTTAATTTTTACAAAATATAAGATTTTTATTTTGAATTTTCAAAATAATTGACGGACTGAAATTGTTGAACGGTTCTCCTCCCTCTCCTGAGGAAAAGAAAATGACTTAATGTCTTTATTGATTACAATAATTACATTAAGTCGCCATATGAAGCCGAAATTCGACAGAAAAAGACGATAAAAAGACTGGTTTCAGAAATGTTTCTTACTCACAAGAAAGGCCTTCTTACTAAACGGTTCAAAACTAACTGAGAACTTGCTTAAAAACTTTTAGAGAAATTATGTGTAGATGCGTCATCGTGGTAATTTTGAAAAAACAAACATTCCTAAAACTACAGTTTTACTGGGTAGCCAATATAATTAGTCTTCTTCAACCATCAAAAAATTTTTGGACAAAGTTATAACGAAATCCAAAACGTAACTGCCTTTTCTTGCCAATAAAAAAACGTGAAGCATTCCTCCAATGTTTTATGTGACTCTAAGAAAAAAAACACTACGACTTTTCCGGCAAGATGCGACCAGACTTTTAACACAAGTCATGAATAGTTCATTCAGAGCTATACCTCTCCCGAATTTCCTCATCAGAAGGGAGCGCATATCGAAAATAAAAAAATAATTGGAAAGAATTTGTTCTGAACTCATATAAAGGATAAATTATATGTGATATTTGACAAAGTTCAAATATACTATCTTATCACTTAATTTAAGACTTCCATAAAATCTCGGCATCTTTAATGTCGTGTTCAAGATTAATCAGCAGTTATAAAACCTGTTCGAGAGTGAAAAAGATAATCAAATATTTGAGAGCCAGAGATAATTTTGAAATTCGAGGGAATTTCTTTGAAATCGGTTTAAAAATAAATCAGACTCGAGAGTTCGGAAAAATGTTTAAACTGTGAATTTTCTTACCTGCTTTCTCAAAGTATTGGCGGATTTACTTTGATATTTAATTGTACAAGGTCATCGAGTCAAAGAATAATGTAACGGGGACAACATCAACAGATAATTGTGTATTTGAAAATTCTCAAGTATTATTCAAAAAAGTCTAGAAAACTTTATTCACAGTGAGTATTCAGGTTACATCCAATTTAGTAAGATGTGAATCAAGTTTTAAAAAATTATTTATTTGTATTGTTCGACCCGGAGTTTCCAATCCTACAAAAACCCATTCTTCAGAGCAAAAAAAAAAAACTGGAAAAACCTTTTTTTCCGCGGCTGACAAAGTTCGGAAGCTTTGCACGCAAAATTTGGAAAAATCGGCGAATTCTCCAGAAAAAACTTGACGGAGGGAAGGCTCGTTGGCTTCCAGCCACAATGAGTATGGAGTGGGACTGAAAAGAGTTATTGAATGAAAACGAAACTTTAATCGATTAATAAGAATAAAGCAACCGACCCGGATTGTTTCACAGTCTCCACTGTGTTCTCTTTCTCGCGCTGAGAAGCAACGTTGAAAACTCAACTTCACTTGTTTTTTTGTAGGAGCCGTTTTTTGAGTCTGTGAAAAAAAATTTCCAGCTAAAAATCACTCGTAAACCTCTTCTTCGCGACGACGTTTACAGTCGGGAACCATTTCGAGCTGATCAAATACAGAAATAGAGACATCCATTTGGCTTTCGATAGAAGTGCCGAGATCCCTCTACAAGAATCAGAAAAATGAGACAAGAACATTTTTTTTATTCAACACTTTTTCTCAAAACTTCAAAACCTCTACAAATTTGCGGTTTTTAAAAGAAACATTAAAACTAGTGAATTTAAAATTTTTCAAGTTATTTGCCTCAAACTTTAAAATTTCATTTGAAAAAAAACCTTGAAAGGATTCCTTCCAACGCGTTCCATCGGAATATGCGTGACGTTGCTGAGCATTGACTCGTTGAGTGTTGAATCTACGTGAGAAGCTTGCGAGTCGGGCACGTCGTCGTCATCGAAAAGGTCATCGCCGACGTCTTCTTCTGCGGAGTTCACGATCCTACTCTCTGAAAGTAAACGATTTACTGAGATTTGCAATCTCCTCAGGAGAAGGTTCGCAGCCAAAAGTACTTTTTTACCGAGCATACGTGGGCAGCCCCTCAAAAACGCCAGCCGAAACTACCCCTTTTTTTCTGACCAGGGAACGTTTTTTTACCCCGGTTGAACTTTCGCTGAAAATTTGCTGAAGTGTACTTTAGGACCCCCTGATTCCAGAACAGAAAGAAAATTTCTCGCAATAGTTCTCGTTTTCGAGTTATGGAGCTACAAAGTCCGCAAAATACGCAAATTAGGCCATAAAAGCGCTATTTCGGGCTTTTGAAGCTCCATAACTCGAAAACGAGAACTATTGCGAGAAATTTTCTCTCTGTTCTGGAATCAGGGGGTCCTAAAGTACACTTCAGCAAAAGTTTCAGCGAAAGTTCGACCGGGGGGGTAAAAACGTTCTCTAGTGAGGAAGGCCTCATCACTTCATTCAGTTCTTGGGTTCGCGATGTCAACTTTTCTGCTGCTGCCGAGCTCATCCAAACTTTTTCTCGACTATTGTCAAGTACTGTTTTCGTCAAGATTCGGAGATTATGAATCACATAGGGAAATGAAGACGCTTGTTAAAGTTTTCTAGTCTACAAGGCATTCATAAACTGTTTTTGAGTTGGCGACTCTCGAAATGTTTATTTTTGTTTTTTTTTTCCTTTGGGATTTCATTTTCAAAAAAAAAGAAAAGAAATCTAATAATCAACCTCGAACAGCTCAATTCATGAATACAAAGTTGTAACTCGTAGTAGGAAAAAAAAAGTGGGAGAAAAAACCTTTCACAGAAACACTACGAACGATAGAGCTCGAAAAATCATTGTCCACGAAAGATTGTGTCGACAAAACAGAAAGATCGTCCTGAAAACAGAAATAGAAAAATTACAAAAACTACTGGTAGAGGGAAAAAAAAGTTCTTGGCCTGGACAGGTTGCTTATTTCAAATATTTTTCATCCAAGCCTTTAACTTCTATTCCTTTTTTGGGCAAAATTTTGTCTATCATAACCCGAATTCGCCAAACCTTGCGTGTTATACTAGATCGATTCCGATTCAACGAAATTCGAGAAGGCCTCAGTACTTCATTCAGATCTTGGGTTCGCGATGTCAACTTTTCTGCTGCTACCGAAGTCATCCAAACTTTTTCTCGACCAATGGCAGCCACCTAGATTTTTTTTTTTGATTTTTTGTTGCGTTTTCTTTTTCTCTCACTAAAGAACGTTTTTTACCCCCCAGTTGAACTTTTGCTGAAACTTTGCTAAATTGTACTTTAGGACCCCCTGTTTCCAGAACAGAAAGAAAATTTCCCGCAATAGATCTCCTTTTCGGACGTTTCACAAGCTCAAAATAGCGCTTTTTTGGCCTAATTTTCGTATTTTGCGGACTTTGAATCTCCAAAACTCGAAAACAAGATCTATTGCGAGAAATGTTTTTTCTCGATCTTCAATCAGGCTCTCATTTCTACCACCCGAGTGGTCGGTCTTCATTTCCGCTCTCGCCTGAGATTTAATCCGACGCCCGTCAGCCCTGGACAAGCTGGGCGCCGTACTGTTCCTACATGGAGAAGCAGTGATTGTCGGAGCGCTCGAAAACCGTCTACTACAATCACAAGAAAAGCGAGATGCTCTACGCGCCGTCTACGCTTGATCAACGACAGTTTCGCAAACCGACGAACAACTCTTCAATTATTCCATGATTCAGCAGAGTACCTTCTCTGAAGACTGAATAAAAGTTTCAAAGTTTCAAAAGTTTCAATCAGGTAAAAAACGTTCCCTGGTAAGTCTTAAGCCCCACAAATACCTTCTCGGACAATGTCGTTTTGCGGTTCTTGCTGGCGTAATCACAAAGTAATTGAATTCCTTTGGCGGATGTCACAAGATTGGCGAGCTCCGCGGCGCGAGAGTCTCTGTCGCTCCTTCAATTCGACTGAAATTGACTCGCCAAGAAGGTATGAAACAGACTTGCAGGCGAGTGCAAACATCTTCACGATAGTCGCCAATTGCGACTTTTGTAGATTCTCCAGCTTCGTCGTATCGTTCGCTAAAGCATCACTTTGACGGAGTTCATTCAACAGCAAGTCCTCCTCGAGCTTGGATTTGTCGCTATCCTGATATTATAATATAATATCATATTATTAACATAAACTTTGAAAAAAATTGCAAAAAATAGGTAAGCGCTAATAAGCGATCATCACTAATAATAAATCAAATACCTACTCAAATAAAAAGTCCGTTTCGAAGACTCTGAGGGCTTAATTTTTCAAATAAAGCCCTCAGCTTTAAAGGGTTTTCCTCTTGTTAGGAAAAATTATTTCTTAATTACCTTCTTGGCTATATAACACTGAGTATTGGAATGAAAGCAGAATTTTTTTTTAAAAAATTGGATAGAAGAATATTCTGTTACACTTTTGCACAAACCAATCAGCGCGAAAATATTTTTTAAAAAAATCGACCAATGGTCATATTCATGATAGCTGGGTTAAGATTAAAAATAAACATACAGGGTTACATAATGGCAGTCTCCATTGCGAAATGGTGGGTGTGGGTTTTAGAGACACAATGGGATACTTTTGACCGCGACAGTAGACATAACGGATCTGATGGGACGGCGTTTCAACTACAGAGATTGGCCAGATGGCGTCCGACTGAGCTCGGACCGAAGAGGAGCCATCGAAGATAGGCATCCACATGCCACAGGGCGCCCTAACGCTCACAGTGTCTGCAAGAGTCCTTTCGAAATTCGTGAAGATGAAAGGTGATGCATCACATAGAATCATATCATCAATCAATCTCACAAAGGAGGTCACTATACCTTGCGGTTTGAAATCTTCTACAAATTTGCTCAAACATTATCTGAATGTCTAGATGAAAATCCATCATAGTCGCTACCTGCGCAAACCTTAAGCTTTTGAAGTCTAATTTTCCAAAGTTGCGAAATAAAAAATTCAAGGATAACTTTTTCGAACTTCAAAACTAATCATCTCAAAAACTAGAAACTGGTGCGTATAAACCTTCCGTTTTTGTGAGCGAATTTGTAGAAAATTCCAAGTCTCCAAGTGAAATGACTTCCTTTGGGGTCTCATTCTGTGTAACGCAAACTTTAAAAACTAATATATCAATTATTAGAAGAAAGTTTGAGAATTTTTCTCAGGTAGCGACTATGAGGAATCTTCATCTAGACATTCAGAGTGCTTCAATCAATCACTTCCTTTTTTTTTCGCAACAACGGCATGGTATGGTGATGTTGCAGTGAGGTAAAAAGACCACTAGGTGGATAAACTAAACCTACCTGTGAAGAAAAAAAAACTTTTGTGTGAGAGAAGAAACATAGAACTATAATAATTTGATATTTAAACCAAATTGATTATGGCACAAATCTGTGAACTCTTGAAAGAATATGCTCGACGCCAACATTTTCTGCGTACACTAAAAACTTGTCTTTAAATAACTTTTCCTTGAATTACTTGTGCTTGAGCGACTTTGAAAAAAAATTCAAACCGCAAAGTAAAATAACTTCCCGTGTCAGCAAATAGATTTTTAACACGATAAAGCTCAAAAAAGCTCAGAAAAAAGACCATATTTAAAACTTTTGTTTCTTTTGCAAAAGTTAGTCATAGTTCCGGACCGCGGTCAAAATTTTTTTTTTACCCTAACAGAGTTAAGTCAATCGTTGGCGTTAAAACTAACAGTCGCTGTTCATTACAGCCAGATTTCCATTAGTTGTGTAGCTCATCCATTCGAGTTTCTCTCCTTTGGGCACAGGAAGTCCATAAGTCGCCACACCACCTACAGAAGTCGACGACGCCAGATTCCGGTACCAATTGTTGCTGTTCATTTCGTAGACATGAATGACGTGCTGAAATACCTCAAGGATCATGCCGCTATCAAAGTGAGTTCGGGTAAATAGAAATAATCGCCAAATACTAGAAAAGACAACGAAGATTTCGGAGAAGTTAAGGTCGGTTTTCGCATCGGCGTTTTTTATTGCTGGCGTCCACAGTCCTTGTTTATTCAGAAATTTTTTTCCACCAATATTCATTTCTTTTGAAATTCTTTTCCAAGACTCCTTTTTGTTCATGCAAAAAACTAGCTTGATATTGATCCTGAGTAACTCCTTCCGCAAACGTTCCGGTGACGCTAGCTATAGCAATTGAGTTTTGATACGCAGTCGCAGTGAGAATCGGTCCTGAGAGAAAAGTCGAATCAATTTGAGATAGCGGGTATAACCAGGGTGAGTAACGATTTGGCGTTGGATTCCGGTGAGCGTGAAAATGCGGACGTTTCTTTTGCAAGTTATCGCAGCAACCAAAGAACTAGTAACCCAAAAAACGACAGTTGGAAAAGAAATTACATAGTAAAACAACCAGAACATCGATGGCGCCGTCACCACGGGGCAACGTGATTTTCCATCGACGCGATTCTGAATCCCAAGTTCCCACGTGTAGAACGAGCATCTCACTGAAAATGGTACTTTCTATTATCACAAAACGTATATACCTAGTGCCCTGAACTTCCACTTCTTCCAGTTCCTCACAATTCTTCATTTTCTTCTCCTTTTCTTTATCTTCCATACTGGCAAGAGCAACGGCACAATTTGAAATATCGCCGAGCTGATAGATAGTCTCCCCATTATCGATGACAATTTCTGGGTGGATCGTTGCGTCATGGAATTCGATCTGAAAGTTCGTTGATATTGGAGAAGTCAACAGCTTTTAAAGTTCATAGGGCTAAAAATGAATAAATTTTTATACTGGCATTTATACTTCATAGCGAAGATGATATTTCCAAGTTTAAAAGATTCCCAATTCAAAAAAAAAATGATAAAAATTCTTGATAATAACTACACCGACAAAATAAATGACAATTTTCGAAACAAATGGTCATACAGGAGAATAAAAGAGAAAAAAATCAAACCACCTCTATACTTTTCGTTTTTTCACGACTGTTTACGCAGCTTCGAATGCAGCCAAAACGATTCCACTTCTGATTAGAAAAAATAAGAATGTGAACCGAAGATGTACGACTAAGATACTTACCAAATATTTCTGGGACGAATCTGATGGTGAGCTCCCAGAAACAAAATTCGATGGGATCGACTTCATTTTAAACTCTGCCTTTGAGTAAAAATTGAGTGGCGCATCATTGAATCTTCTCAAAATGACATGAATGATGTATTTTTGTAAAACATACTTCGAGTTGTTGGTTCCACTTCCCGTACCTTCCTCACTTGGGAAACCATCTCTCGCAACGCTGTGAAATCCGTACTCTTCCAATTCGTTAGTTCCTATTTTGTCGAATCCATAGCGTTTTTTGATCGCACCCAAGTCACAGGACACTGAAATAACCATCATAAGAAGCAATAATTAAAATCAAATATCACTTCTAGAATCTTCTTCCATCTCTTCAAGAGGAGCGCGGATTACACTTGAGCGGTTCAAAATAACTTCATCATCTTCTGGATCACTCTGAAAATAAAAATTCAAAAATAAGTTCGTTAGTTTTCAAAGTACTTCCAAGACGTTTTCTTGAGATGAAATACTGAGAGAAGGAACTGCTTCTTTCAAAGTGCAAATACCGTCCTGTAAAAAAATCATTAAGCTTTGAAAAAACTAATTTAAAAATTACATCTGAGTCAGCGATTATTAAATCAGAAGCCTTGAAAGGTGAAAACTCCAGAGAGGTTATCACTGTTGTTCCTGATGTATTCCGCTCGTAGTTTTTAGTAAGAATATGACATCTGGAAATATAAACTTGCAAAAATGACAACATAAAAAAAGCATCCTCCGTTTGAGTTCACAACAAGTCTCAAACTTCCTTCGGAAAAAAGTGTAAAAACATTTTAAAAAAACAAAAATGGTTTATTTTAGTTTTCCTATTATATGTATATTCTTGCTTTTTGAATTTAAAAAAAAAACCGGTCAACGTAGAGACAAAAATTACTTCACTGAGATAGCTTTCTGGCGATAACTGTAAGTTAATAGAACCAGTTGGAACCGGAAAAAATTCAAATTTAAAGGTTTTAACGGAGAGAGATAAATATCTTCCATTATTACGAACCTCGAAGAAATTTCCCATAAGCAAATCTTGTTCTTCATTGTTGAGGAAGCAAGGTATTTTCCGCACGGGGAGACAGCACTAGTTGAGAAAACCTCCTAAGAACCGAAAGTTTAAAGCTTTAGAAGGAATATTACATTTTCACAGCCTTGAACTTTGAAAGACTCGTTCGCTTTCCATCCATCTCTTTTAAAGGACTTCACAGCCCCTTTAGCAGGAACGAAAAGCTCACTTCCGCTTTTCGACCAGGATAGTTGACAAAGTGGATTTTTCACGCTATAAAACTGGTGTTTTATTGGAAAAGCATGCTAGTTCACACTCGACAGCTCCGAAATGGAGAAAAATATCCTTAATGTCCGTTATATGCTCCAAGTTTGTTGTTGATAATATGGAAACAGCTCCGTTCAGAGAAGAGACAGCAACGAACTGAAATACAGTGGTACGTCAATTTTATTATTCAAAAACAATGAAAAACCTTACCTCTGCATTTGGATCAAATTTCAAACTTAGAGGTTCCGAATCAATCTCCATGCGCGTTATACTTTCTACGGACTCTCCTATTTTTGCTAACTTGATGGAGAAATCACTGAAACTCATTGATAAATCGTTTTTGAATTCTTTTTCTCTCGAATAACCTGGCACCAGCCACTACCAAGGAATCCGTGACATCAACGCACGTTGCCTCCAGTTGGACTGAGAACAATTCCGATATTCTCGTATAATCACTAGGAGAAACGCGACCGACCAGATTTTGTTCTACACCGCTGATGAGATCGTAGATTCTATACCCCAAACAGATATTATTTCCCTGCAAAACTTACACTTATTATACCTATTTGATTTCCAAGGTGAATCGAAAAAAGGACACGAGTAACATGAAAAAGAAACACTTTCAAAAAAATATGATTGACATTACAATAGACTGAAAAGCAAGCTAACCATCCATGCTATGCAACTTGAAGTCGAATCACCAATATTTGCGACTTCCGGAGACGAAATACCTAACAGCGCTTGTTCGGTCCAGACCATTATTTTCCCATCAGTACCGCATGTGAGAAATTTCTGGAACATATCACTTTTTGTCTGATAAATAAAAATCGCTTACTTTTTCGATTGTTTTTTGACAATCTCCTGAGTCGATGCAAATTTTCACAATACCTCCTTCATGTAGCTTTTGAATGGAAGTGAATTCCGTCATTCTTCAAGCGGTACCTGAAAAAATTATGAAAATAGAAAGAAATGTAAGATAAACTATACAAAAGAATTCAAAGCAATTTCGATACGCGCATTAAGAATGCCAATGTTAATACGGCTGTTGGACGTTCTGTATTGCACCGTCTGATTCGGAGCAGGAAAAAATTCCCAATTTTTCTTCTTCTTTGCAATTTGTTAAAAACTTATCTTTCGAGGCAACAAGAGTTTTGATGAGAACAGGAATTTCTTCTTATTACCAAAAAATCTCCCTAAACTACCGTAACACGAGCGGTCGGCTTGGTTCATTCTATGAAAAAATTTTAATTAGAACGTCGTAAAACAACTTTAAACACGTTTGAGACATGAGACATTCACTCTGAAATGGAGCGCCTAGAGGCGCGTCCAAATTTTTCTCTGCCGCATGTTTCTTCTCTCTCTCTCTGAATGCGAGAAAACGACGAAATAGCGTTCGGCCAGGCTTGTGAGTCAGGCCGGGCGGCCCGGGCTTTGGGTCTTCATTTTTTGAAAAAGCCTGCTCGGGCTCGGGCCAAGCCGTGCTTTGAAAAAAATCTTAAATTTCATTTTAAAAAAATTTTTTTACCGAAAAATTATTTTTTTACTTGTTGAATCATATTTTCTTATAATTCTATGAGAAAAAAATAATCAAAAATACCACTTTTCTCGTTGAAAAAAAGCGAAAAAAATTCGACTTGAAGAAAAATTTGAGCCTTTTGGGCCGGGTCGTTCATTTTATGCTTGAAGCCTCCCTAAGGCCGGGCCGGGCTTGGGAAACGGCCGGAGGCCGAGAGGCTGCAGGGCCGGCCCTCACACAACTCTGCATTTGGCAGAAAAACATTCGGGCGCTCCAGTACAGAGCACTTGAGAAAGAAAAAAATTCTTATGGCGTGTTAATCGGACTAAACGAAAAAACTTCGAAACGCAAGAAAATCGCTCCAAAACAAAAATTAGTTCTCTTTAGAAGCAATTTTGGCGCGCCGATGATCACGATTTTTCGTTTTGAAGCATGTTCCGTTTCTCCGTGAACTTTCGAATTCTTCTCTTTCGCGCTACGAAAGAACTTGCGCTCCATGGAGAAGCTTTCCTCCCTGTACCTTTGGGACTCCTGCGTCGCAGCATCGAAAACGTGTGTTGAAACGTTCAAAGGGCTGCTACGCACACACTCCAACCGCCAACTGAATATTTCTTGTCTATTTTTCAAGCGCCGTTCACGTAACTGGTGCCTCAACATTAAGCGATGACTGGGGTATGAATTTAAAGAATTATCTTTCCGCGAAATGCAAAATTATCTCTGGATCTCTAAAGTTCACTCATATTTTTTTTTCTCTTACGGCCGTTTTGGGTTTCGCGGAATCAATTTAAACACGACATTAAGCAGGTACTGTTAATCTTTTAATTTTTCAGAAGCTATACGGCAACAAGGACAACTTTAGAACCCAAAAGGTTCTCATCGCTGCCAAGCTCGGAAAAACTACTGTTTCATTGGCGGGAGATGTTCCACCTGCTGATAAGTTCCCTCTTGGCGTGGTATATTAAATATTATAAAAAATGTATTTTTTTTTTTCCGCAGACTCCAGCCTACGACGGAGACGTTCGTCTTTTTGGCGCGGAATCTATCGCTTTGCATGTCTCGGGTTCGAATGACTCTAAGACGCTTCCCGAAATAGTTCAATGGTTGCAATTCGCCGAAGGAACTTTGCTTCCAACAGTTCTCGGTTTTGTGCTGCCCTCGGTATCTGCGGCTAGCCTTGACAAAAAGGTATGACGACCTTGCCTAAATCTTGAATCCTTAAACTTTGTGTAAATTAGATTCTCAGGTTGTGGAAACCTACCATAAAGAGCTGAAAGCGCAGCTCAGCCTTTTGGATAAAGTCTTGCTAACGAAAACCTTTCTCGTTGGTGAACGACTGAGTTTGGCAGATGTGTGTGTCGCACTCGACCTTCTTCCTGCTTTTCAGGTTTTTTTTTTAAATTTTTTCTTTCTCTATCAATTTTACGCGTTTCAGCATGTTCTTGACAACGTCGCACGTAAAGCTTTTGCCAACGTCACGCGTTGGTTCAAGACTGTTATCAACCAAACTGCCGTGAAGGAAGTTCTCGGAGAGGTGTCTTACGCTTCGTCCGTCTCACAATTTGATCGTTCGTTTTTTTTTTTTCAAATTTATTGCTCAGCATGAATCTAAAAAAAACTTGCCGTGTTCAAAGAGAATTTGATGATTTCAAAATTGACACGTTATTTGTTAAAATTGATATCGGAAGCCGTGAAAAAAATTGAGTCTTACACACCACATCTATTCAGTCCGTTCGGTTTGACTCACTGTCTGTTAAAATTGTGCCAATAGCGGTTTTTGGGCGATATCATTGTTAATAACGAGTTTTTTGTACGAAAAAATGAACAGATTCGAAGAAAAACACAATTAAAACATTTAGATTTATGAGTTAAGATTTTGCAAAATCAGCAAGTCTTAAAAAATGGCCTAAATCGAGAAACCCGTATATAGTAAGTAGAAAATTCACTGTAATTCTTTATCTAATAATATCGAAAAAAGAGTCGTGTTCATTTCATTAAATAGAATATGGGGTCAAAAAATGGTGTAGTTTGGCCAACGCAGCTCAAACCGGGCGGGGTCTGAACTGGTGTGACACGCCTGTTTAGAGGCCGTATGCAATAAAGAGGATAAAGGGGAAGTTTTTAAAAAATCAACGAAGTGCTGTTTTTTCATCATTTCCTTTTCTTTTTTTCAAGAGCTCAAGCCAGCGGTTTTACCCGTTGTGAAAAGTCAACATATCGTTGTAGGACATATATTTTCTAACGGCTTTCGATATTTTGAGTTCGCGAAATGATTGTAAAAGAGTTTTACATTTATTTTGAAGTTGTCTATATAACTGAAAACGACATCAAAGGTGTGTAATGAAAATTCGATATGTCCCCATTGCGAAGTCAGCAGGTTACTTATTTCTAGTAACAGGCGTTACAGTGATGGAAAAGTAGTTTTATCGTTGATGACCTTGAAAAGAGCAGTCTTTGTTCTTTTTTCTGTCATTTCGATAAAAAGTGGCTGAGAGTTGGTGATACTATTCCGCGCTTCTAATAATTTTATATTATTAATGGTTTTATGAGTATTACCTTAGAATTGCCACAAACATCTTTCAAACAATCATGCCAATGATTTTGCAGAACAGAAGTACGAGCAGTTGTCTTCCAAATTCGCCAAAAACGCCAAAAAATCGGAGAAGAAAGATCAACCTAAAAAGGAAGCGGAGAAGAAAGATCAACCCAAAAAAGAAGCGAAGCCAGAAGCTGATGATGGTGGCGATGACGAGCCTACCGAAAAATCTTCAAAAGACCCCTTCGCTGACATGCCAAAAGGAACTTTCAACTTCGACAACTTCAAGAGAGTTTACTCGAACGAAGACACCGTAACCAAAGCAATCCCTTACTTCTGGGACAACTTTGACGCGGAAAACAATTCAATCTGGAAATGCGAGTACAAATATCCCGAAGAGCTCACACTTTCGTTCATGAGCTGCAATCTCATCTCAGGTAAACTTTTTGCTACTTGATCTGTTCCATATTTGTTTTTTTCAGGAATGTATCAGCGTCTTGAGAAACTGAAGAAGAATGCCTTTGGCTCTATGATTTTGTTCGGAACAGACAACAACTCGTCAATTTCTGGTATCTGGGTGTGGAAAGGACAAGATTTGGCGTTTGAGCTTTCTCCAGATTGGCAGGTTTGCTTTTTTTTTTTATTCGGACAGAATATACTAAAAACGCGAGAAGATGTCATTTGCTTGAATACTTATTTTTGCAAAGTTACGCTTCTCGGAAACCATTGCCACTTCTCGTTAGATGTTGTTTTTTTTGACTACATCTTCTAAAATGATGGCAACAATTTTCAGGTCGATTACGAGTCTTACACATGGACGAAGCTTGATCCTAAAGACGCGAAAACTCAAGACGAAGTGAAGGAATATTTCACATGGGAAGGAAATTTCGGTGGTAAAAAGTTCAATCAAGGAAAAATTTTCAAGTAAAAGGTGTTCTATCCGATTTGCCTTCGTTTATGTTGGCTGTGAGACATGATTAAATAAAATATTCGTTGTTAATGTTTTACAATAATTATCGATGTGAAAATAAAATTTTGATGATTTATTTTCTTTTCAATAACGCAACATGGCGGTTGTATCTTTAGTTTTCATTGCGTCATTTTCTTCATAGTACTCCGTTAATGCATGTTCCAGAAAACATCCTTTAATATCTTCGAACAGAGGCATGCATTCAATGTGCTCGAGTGACAGAGTTGACTTATTTCCGGGTCTCTGAAAATGACGAAATACAATGAAAGTTTTCGAATATTGCTAACTTGGTCACAAAATAGTTGACATTGAGGTTTGATCTGTAAATGCGTGCAGCAGGTAGTGTGGTCCGCGCCACGAGCTGCACAGAACGTCACTTTTGCAACATCTGATATTTGGCACTGATCTTGTGAAGAAAGCGCATTTTGTATCTGCAAATAAGAGTGAACAACTGTTTTTGCATTCTCTGAAAAATGAATACCGTGCTACTTGTGTAACCCTCATACGAACACATTCCACGACATGCAACCGGGACATCTAGAAGCTCACAGCAAGTTTGGAAGTGGTCATTTGGCGTCTAAATCTCCTTAAGTTTGCCAACAGAAGTTTTTTTTTCACTTTCGAGACGATTGAACTTTCAGACTCCTGCTCAAGAAAAGTTTTTGCGGCTGCCGCTCTGGCAACGCAACCACCGTTCAAGCAAGAAAAGCCAATGCGACACGGGCAACCCATCGATAACTGCAAAAGATTTTAATATTTTAAGGTTTTTAAAGTTTTTTTCAAATGTAATATTTATTATATTATATCAAAATCTCAATAAACTTACAAAATTGAGCGGCTGATCCGCAGTGAACCCCTAAATAAGCCTGCTCTCATTCAGAAATCCTACTGTGTCTAGGAAGAAGTTTTCCAGAGGGTTTTCTAAAACGGTCATCAGATTGTAGACGAAAAGTTTTCGATAACATGCATTATCTCATACCCTCTTAATCTGTTCCTCGTTATTTTTTTTTAAAAACATATAAAATTAACACTTGCCGAGTTGTTTCTTTCAAAGTCTGTGAATAATGTTTATCTGCACAAGAAAGTTGTTGATTCCGCTTTATAATAGCAATTCAAAAATTTTTTTCAGAAATTTTCTATGCTCAAATGGAATTAATTTCATTATATATATACTCAGGCACTGGTGCGCGCACGCGGGGGGTACTGATTCTTTTTTTCGCCTTTTCCACTGAAATAAGGTTTTTGAAATATATTTTTATATTTTTGATATTACCCAGTGCCCCTGCTCACGTTTTTAAAGTTGTTCCGAGCACTTTCGAACAAATTTATGAAAAAAAGTTGCCAAGTGAAACTTTTGATATTTCACGTTTTTTTGTGCAATCTAATTGTTATAAACTGGTGCAGAGCAATGTTAAAGAGATGAACAGACATGAAAAATATTAAATTTATAACTTTTCAATTAGTTAAAAAGCTAAAAAACAAAAGAGACACCCCGCGCGTGCGCGCAGCAGGCGGCGCGCATGCGCATTTTTGGCAACAAACACGCGCCGTCAGTGCCTGAGTATGATGGTAGGACGAAAAAAATTTGGTCCGCAAAAAGTACGTCGCGTGAAAATTGCGACCACATAACCTATGAGCCACGAAAATTTTAAGCCTTCAAAATTTTTTCGTAAAATTTTAAAATTGCTCAGATGATGACTTTTTGAATTTCTTTCTTTTCCTTTTTTTTTCCCCCCCTTTATTCTTGATATTGATTAATTCCAGAGCTAGAGCCACTGTTTTCGGTAGGTTTCTAGAAATTTCAATCATTATCATCAATAAGAAGTCTGTCATTTTTTTTGTTATAAACATGGAAAAACGTATTTAGTTGACAGATTTTTGAACTTTAATGATTTATGGCACAAAGTTAATTGGGAAAAACAGAAGAAAAAAAGAGTTAAAACTCGAAATTTGGTTTTCAAAACGTTATCAAATCCTGGGATCGCCGGGATAACTCAACGCAGAAATGAGAAACAGTACTAGAGCAGAAGTTTGAAGAAGACCAGAACAAAGAAAAACAGAAAATACAGAAATTGAAAGCCTTATATGCAAGTAATTTCTAATTTAAATGGACAAAATTTTAAAGGCTTAAATTTTCGTGGCTCATAAGTTATGTGGTCGCAATTTTCACGCGACGTATTTTTGCGGATCAAATTTTTCGTCCTACCATCATATATATTTTGTAGCCCGAGCCCACGCGGGCTTTTCCCAAAAAATGAAGCCCAAAGCCCGGGCCGCCCGGCCTGACGCACAAGCCTGATTGTGAGTTAGTAACTTTCGTGCCGGTTGTGAATTGGATCATGCCCTCTTTTTGTTTCTATTCTACTATTATTTAATGCACACAAGAAAAATTAAATAAAAAATTGAAAAATAAGCAATCGAGGAGCTATCCAAATAGTCGCTGGCGGTTGAATTGAACTCGTGCCAGCCACTCACCATTGGCGTTTGAAGACATAAGCCCAGGAAGCATGGCGATGGGAGGCAGCCTCCGATGCCCATACAGCCCAATCCAATACACTGAAGATTGAAAATTCAGATTAGATCTCTAACTTAAGAGGCTTTAAATCGCTTGTGGCTTCATTGATTTCATTAAAGTGATATATTTCGCGGAAAAATAGTTTTGGGCATACAAGTAAACAAACTGTACTAAATAGCCGCAGTTGTATGAATCAGGGATGCATACTTACAAAAAAAAATAGGTAAAGTTCCTTTGAGGATCCTCGAAGGATCCTGAGAGGGAAGTAAAAAGGTCCCTCTAAAAGCTTCTAGAATGATGTGAAAAAGCTTTTGAGCTCCTTTTTCACAGTTTCAGCGCATTCTTTTTGAATCCTCCCGAATCTTTTTAGTTGTTTTTCAGCATCCTTTTTGTTAAAGGATGTGAAAAAGATGCAAAAATGCAGAGGTGGAGGATTGGGAAGGCAGCCCTTGGCTTCGCGGCCAAGCCAAGCCATTTAGCCAAACGATAGAAATGAGCCATTATTTACGTTGTCTTTGGCAACTAGGTCAAGTACGTGGCGATGACGCCCTGAACTAATCATTATCAATTTTAAAAATTTTCAATCGTTTTTTTTTTCGCAACTCCGTTTTAACGTTTTTAACCTACTGTAACAGATATTTCAGCAGGAATTTTCACTGAAACGGGTCAGTAGGCTACATTTTCAATCTCACTAGAGCTACTCGGACCAAAAAATTTTGAAATGCCATGAAATTGATGCAAAAAGTATTTCTTTTGATTCATTTGGTTTCCAAAAAAGTCACATGACAGTAAAATCCTACTACACCAGACCACCTCGTTAAAAGTGGAAGGCGTACAGGTCTATTCCTGGATTTTTCGGTGGTATGAAAAAAAAAGTTTTTTCATACCGCTAGGGAACTTTCCGACGGCTACCTTTCCGATGAATCTTTTTCCGACTTTTTTTCTCGATAAAATCTTCGTTTTTAATCTTCCTATATAAAGTAGGTAGTTGGTTGATGATTAAAACACAAAGAAATAGGAAAAAAAAAATGTTTATAGATTTCTTGCAAATTGAAAAACAAGAGAAAAAAGTCGGAAAGGGATCCGTCGGAAAGGTGGCCGTCGGAAAGTTCCTTGAAGTACATATATGGCCATTCTGCGCCAGCTTGTCACGATTTTCGTTTCGCTCTGAGCTGGGAGAACCCTTCCCTTCGATGCGCACGATATTATCTCTGCCTGCCTCTTTTATTTGGTCTGAAATTTCCGTTATATTAAAGGCGCAGGCAGAGATAACATCGCGCGCATCGAAAGGAAGAGTTCTGTACCTCAGAGGAAAACGAAAATCGTGAGAAGCTGGCGCGGGATGGGACTATAATAAACTATTTGATTAAATAAAATAAATATGTCCCTGAACGCCAAAACAGTTTTTCTGCTGCCAGACTTGAACGAACTACGGAACAGAAAAAAAGTAATAATAAATCACTAATTTTTACAATTTTTCTGCTTACCAGCAACAAACCAACTGAAAAAGTCACTGAAGCCCTCATTACTTACTAGGGAATGGTCTCCATTCGCAGTGGGAATTCTGAATGAGACTAGGTTTACTAGATGTAGTTTTTCACGCTGATTCCAAATCTGGTCGCAAAAACTGCCCTTGAGGCCTATGAAAAAAGTTAGGGGCTCTCAATGTCGAAAAATTCAATGTCTCCGATTGAGCTCATTTTTGGAGGGTGTATAGTCCTTTATTCCCCGGTCACGAAAAACCATTTGATTTTTTTCGAAAAGGTTTTGGAGCCCAGATATGATTTTTCAAAGCTCGGCGCGTGATAAGAGCTTGCGAGCGCGGTGTCCTATGGCGATCCGGCGGCCGTTGAAGCAACGGTAGCGAGGAGCAGTGGTAAGGCGGCGGACTGGGGATCACGAGGTCATAGGTTCGGCGCCCACTCTGTGCAATCTTTTTTTGCAATTTTTCATGTGTTGGAGTGTCAAAATTTTCAGAAAAAAAACTTTTGGTTTTTTTTTCTTTTTTTCTTTTTTCGAAAGCTCTCTAGACCAAAGTCATCACAGCTGCGCAGATAGATAATGCGGAACTTTTTTAGTGATTTTTTTTTTCAGACTTCGGTGCCCATTTACCTCTTCACTAGAAAAAAAAATCCAAATTTATTTCAGGTTTTTGCTGAAACTTTTGAGCAGGCTCCTTTTGATTGGTAAATAAAAATACTAGAAAAAAAACTTCCCTAAAAATTTCCGTTCAGTGAAAATTTTGAAAGGTCATACTTTGGCGAGTAGAAAGTTCCAAAATAAAAAAAGAAATTGGAAATATGAAAAATGAAGTTTCTTTGAGATATAAGTTTTTTAGACATTCTCAATCTTTTCCATTTGGGGCGAATCGCGCAACTTCCTTTTTTTTTTGACAAAAGGCGATGGTCAAAGGTGAGCCCACTGCAAATCACGAGAGTCTTTTGAAGAAAATAAAAGTTTTCCTCTCTGGTCAATCAGCGTAGCTGTGATGACTTTGGTCTAAAGAGCTTTTGGAAAAATAAAAAAAGAAACAAAAACCAAAAGTTTTTTTTCTGAAAATTTTGACACTCCAACACATGCTCATACACATGGAAAATCACGGAAAAGTTCATGAAAAAAATTTGCGACGAAAAGAAGTCGAGATGTTCGAATAGGTTCAAAACGCAGTGTTTTCGTGTTTACGGCTCAAAACTCAAAAAAGGAGCAGTTAGAAGAAATTATCCAAAAAAGGAAAAATTGCAAAAAAAGATTACACAGAGTGGGCACCGAACCTATGACCTCGTGATCCCCAGTCCGCCGCCTTACCACTGCTCCTCGCTACCGTTGCTTCAACGGCCGCCGGATCGCCATAGGACACCGCGCTCGCAAGCTCTTATCACGCGCCGAGCTTTGAAAAATCATATCTGGGCTCCAAAACCTTTTCGAAAAAAATCAAATGGTTTTTCGTGACCGGGGAATAAAGGACTATACACCCTCCAAAAATGAGCTCAATCGGAGACATTGAATTTTTCGACTTTGAGAGCCCCTAACTTTTTTCATAGGCCTCGAAGGCAGTTTTTGAGACCAGATTTGGAATCAGCGTGAAAAACTACATCTAGTGAACCTAGTCTCATTCAGAATTCCCACTGCGAATGGAGACCCTTCCCTAGTTAGTAGGATACTCACAGCCGTGACATAATTGATTGTGGACGTAACGTATACCAGCGTCAGAATAAAAGGGAGCGAGCAGGGAAACATGGGCATGAAAAGAGTCGAAGTAGTTGTACGTCGAGGTCTGTGGCAACGGCGACTCGCACAAGTGAGTCTTCTCGTGGAGCCGTCTAAAAACGGAGCTTCGAACTGGTAAAGACGAGTTTTCCTCACGGCGCCGTGTCACAATGTGTACATTGAACCGCCGTTACATATTTACGTCTTTAAATAGCCATCCACTAAGTAAACATCTCAAATGTCATGATCGAAAAAAAAAAAATCATATTCATACACTTTATTAATTGAAGTACAGATTTTATCGTCAAGGGTTGTCAGAAGGAGGACTGACCTATTTCAGACTAAACTTCGGATCAAAAATCGATTCCATATATTAATACAGCATTTTACATGTTATTCATAATTTTGGCAACACAGTAGTAGTTCATGCACACCCAGATTCATTCACGCGGAAACTTGCTCTAAATGACTTTGCTTGACTGATTTTCGCATGTTCGAATCTCGGTAACGAAAACCGGACGTTTCTGAGCATTTCTAGGGATCAATTAAGAGTGCTGACGCTACTGCGGTCACTAAAAATGCTCTGACACGTCCGATTCGCCTCCGTTTCGCGTTACTGAAGTTCGAGTGGTTAATCGGACGCCAAAAAGGTGTTCATCGGATCGCACTTGGGTGAATCAATTAAGGTGTGAGTGATCTGTACATAGACTGGAGGGTGTTTTATGATGTGACAAGATTTTTTTCAATCATGAAGTTAGTCTGTTTATAACTTTGAGAGGGTTATGAAATAACTTTGAGAGGGTTATGAAAAAAAAGCTTTTGTCAGATATTGTTTGAGTACGCTTAAATTACGAAATAACACAACCACTCGAGTTACTGGGGTCTTTTTCAGTTTGATAAATCTTTTCTTCTTTGACGGGCTCCAATTTCGATTTGCTCTTCTTCACCTTTGAAAAGTCGGGCATTTGGGCTTTTGACAAGTCGAACGCCGTGTATACCGAGGTATTCCACACCTAAAAGAGGCTTTGGCTCATCGTTTTTTTTTTGTAAGAGTTATCCAAATGGTTCATGAAACTATTACTCATCCGGAAAAATGAAAGATCTGACAAAAAACTTCCACCCCCTAGTTTTTCTCATAGTAGAACAAACCTCAGCTGGCGGAGGATAAGAGAATGATTCTGCCTTCGCCAAGCCGTAACTCACTTCTGTTTCCAATTGTTGACATTCTTCAGGAACCTGCAATAGATTGGTTTCTGATAAACCTCGATATTAGGGTTATATTTTTGCATCACTCGGATGATGGTTTTGTAAACCTTTTGATGGTAAATGAACCCATTTTCACGTTCTGCTTTCTCTAAATGTCGTTTGAGGAGAGGTTCAATCCTGCGGAAGAACAGATGTTGTTCAGGTTTTATTCTCGTGCCTGTACGAAAATAATGAATTATTTTCGGAACTCTATGGAAAACCGGGCCCCGAGGCTGTCGCATACTTGGCCGCGAGGTCCTTGGCCACTTCGTACTCGGATATACCTTGTTTACAAGCTCTGGAAACTTTCAAAATCACAAAGAAAAATTTATTCCTACATCCTCTACTTTTTTATCGACCACAATTGTCAGTTTTTTTTTTATTATCATAAGAACCGTGATTATCATCGATAGTAACCTCTAATGCTCCGTCATTTTTGTTCTCTTGTCCTAGGAAACGAAAAATCGTTTTTTTTTTTATTCAACTAACATTTTTTCCGAGAATTTCCATTGAAACTTGTGAAGCTAAGAGAATAACTTTCCTTAAAAAAAAACCAGGAGCTTTTAAGAACCATTTTTTAAATTGCCCAAGGTTTTTATGATCTACCTGACAGCTTCACCACATTTGTCCTCAGAGAGCTGTGCTTCGCCGAGGAAAGCGTAGCCATATGCCAAGTAAAAGTGATGTTTGAGTTGCAAATAGCGACTCCATCTACCGAAAACCTCTTCGGACAACGAAGAAACGTTCTGTTCTGCAAATGATCCGAATCGAGAACCAGGTAGAGAAAGTCATTTGGCAAAATCTTAAAATCGAGCTTCTTACCTGCCTTGGCGAAAATGCTGGCCGTGTTGGCAGAAAGCGCCGAGATGAGCAAATGATTGTGTTTCATGTCGATGGCTCGAGCGATTATCACTTCTTGCGCCTCGGCAGTCGCCTCCAATCATTATTTTTGTTCAAAACTGTCATTCAAACAAGAACCAAAGAAAAATTCTTTTTTCGAATCTTACACCCTATTTAAACACGAACCTGCAACGTGTAGGCTTCCATGACTTTCGGATCGAAATCGGAGCCCTCGACCTCATTTGCACCAGAAAGCCGAGCTGTAATGTGAATCGTTCTATAAAAAAGAAGGAAAACATGGTATTTTCGAGCAAAGCTGTAAAAAAAAAACTTCCACCGCATCAATTTAAATTGTAAAATATTTCTTTTCGGTACGTTGACATTTTTTTATTTTTATAACAGTATAGAAATACCTTATAATGTACGATAAAACTCTCAAATATAAAAAAATAACAACATCAAAGGCCCCTTTTTGTACTACAAAGAGCAGGCGCTCGTGATAATTTTTTTTAGTGGACAAGATCACGAGATCATAGAACAGAAAAAAAGCGTTTTCAAAATGAAAAAAAAAAACGGTACTTTAATATTGTTACTATTTCACGTACGGCAAATCAAGATGAAAAGAACAGTATATAGCTCATTCATGGCTGGCTTGAGCCTTCGAAAAAAGGTTCTGACACGATAAATAAAACCATTGCCTGGCTAGTAAAACCATCCATTAAATAAAAAAAACAAAAACAAAAATTGCAGCGTTATCGTTGAATGAGAAAATCGAACCACGCGAAAAGTAACCATGTCCGTGGCGGCGGAGCAAGCTACTTCATATTTGAAATATGAAAATATGGGCGCGCTATATGTATATTCGGTATACGACGAGAAAATCTGAAAAAACGTACTTGATGTCTCTTTGGCATAAGAGAACATCCCAGCAGCCTGACGAAGACAGTTCAAACACTCTTTTGCCTCTGAATCGCGAACCTGTCAAAAAGAGTTTTCGTTCAAAAAATCAAATAAAATTAAAAAAAAAAAACAAAAAATAAATCCAAAATGAACCTCGTCTTTTCCAGCAACCCAAGCAGCGTGTTTCAGCAACCACATGGCCATGTTCAATATGATGTTGAGAGCTTCAAACCAAGAATCGGAAAGCTCTCTGAAATGAGAAGTTCAATCATCAGAATGAATTTAGAATCCAGTCAACAAAAAAAGCAGACAAAAAAGCCTCACTATTTGATAACTAATAATATATACATACGTTGCCGTCTCGACCAGCATGGAATGTCCCCATTTGAAACGAATTAATGGAATAAGCTTGCTGTTCCGATTTCCGCCATCACTGAAAGCTCAAATTCCTCTTCCAAAGAATAGTTCCTAACTGATAGATATGTGAACTCGTACTTTTTTATTGGAAAAAATTCAAATAAAATTTTTTAATGAACCTAGTGGTTTGATTGCTTCCGATTTCGACAAGAAAGCCCGCTAGAAGCCGCAAATAGTCATTAAACTCTTTAGATACTTCGAATAAGTCGTTTCCTGCATTAGAAAAGTAGCCGACGAGCTTTTCTCTTCTCAAACGCAGTTCTCTGAAATTTAAGAACAAATAAAAATCCAATGTACATGCTTATGAAAACGAAAACAAAAAAATCCATAGACATACAGTGCCACAAACCTTACTCCTTAGAAAATTTTTCGATACTGTTTTTTCCACAATCAAGCTAAATATTCATCAACAAATACACGTAGCAAATACACCTTTTTTCCTTTTCGCTGTTTTTAAAATGATTCGAATGCCGTGTTCAATTTGATTCCGCGAAATGCAAAATACCCGTTAGAGAAAGGGAAAGACCACTACATTTTGGAGAGTCAGAGATCATTTTGCATTTCGCGGAATCAAATTGAACACGGCATAATTCATACGTTGGCAACTAAAAAAATTAATTAAGTTTTGAAAAAACTGACCCGCAAATTTTACTGCATGTATCGGTTGTTAAAACTCCTTTCAAATCGAACTTTGCAAACTCTGTGGGTTTTATCGGATTACGGTGAAACCAATGAGCCATCAGAAACTTGAAAAAAATGGCTATAAAATATTGAAGTACTCATAGGTAAAACGGAAAAGTTCCTTTGAGGGTCCTGAGAGGAGATATATAAAAAGCTTCCTCTAAAAGCTCCTAAAACGATGTAAAAAAAGCTTTTGAGCACCTTTTTCATAGCCTCAGAGGATCCTTTTTGAATCCACTCAAATCTTTTCAGTTGCTTTCCAGCATCCTTTTTGTTAGAGGATATGAGAAAGATGCAAAAAAGAATTGAAATGATATAAAAAAGATCTGCTGGGGACTCTTTCAAGGTCTTTTTTTGAGAAAAGCTTTTGGGGAGCTTTTCAGTTTTGCCCGAGCTCCGGGAAAATTTCACAAAAAAAACGAAAAAAATGAGGGCCAAAAAAGGAAAAGAAACTCCTTGAAGCCTGAGATTCCTTAAAATCGAAACTATTCTAGCTAAATTTGAAGCTTTCATTGTTCAATCTGCTCAATAAAAAGACAAAATAACTTCGACTCACAAACTTCAATATTTTTTCGTGACTCATTATTTCTTTTTACGAAAAACCCTTAAGTCGCTCCTTAGGCAACTCGGGGGACGCAATAGAGCACGAATGCCTCAAAAATTTTTTGGCGCGACGGTTGTGCAATTAAAAACTTTCATTTTCCTGACAAATTTTTTTCGGATTAGTCGTTCATTAATAACCAGGTTTAATGACCAAAATTGGCTAGGTTAGTAAACTCGGATCATGCATTATTTTCTCAGTTAATTAAAAAAAATTCGCAGTTTTTATCCAAAATAACTTGAACAGAACTTTTTTTCACATATTAGGTATGAATATTAAAAAATTCTGTTTGATGATATTCATACTTTTTTTCTGTAAGGCCAGGCTCAAAGTAATTTTGCAAAGTTTAAAGTTATCTTTGACTCTTCAAAATTCTGGTAATCTTTTTCATTCTTTGAAATTTTTTCTGCTTCTAAGCTTCAAGCTACATTTGATTATATCTGGCTAATTTCTCTAAAAATATTCATGCCATCGTATTGCTTGCGTGCACTCTTTTGTGGTCGATCTCATTTCGAGGTTTTAACTAGAGCACGGTATTCGGGCCCCAGTTTCAATATTCATTTAATTCTGAGCTCGGCAAACGCACAGAAAAACGAGGCGAAATTCCGTAAGACTATGCTGATAAAAGAAGACCAAAGGCGACGTTTCGATAGTGCTAAAAATTCATTTCTCACCACCAAGTGAACTAAAACAAAAAATAAATGATTGATTGATGGATTGTTTACATGGGTTTTGTGCGATTCAAAAGCATGTTAATTTTTTATGAATTTTCGTAAAATACTCAAAAAAGTTCATTGATTGGAACTGTTACGGTGAGGAATGTCCCGGCCGCAAGGAAGAAGAAGACGACGTTTCCGCCTCTCTCCAGTCCGTGAAGAAGGCAGCAGTCCAAGAGAGATATTTGACGTCTCGACTCTGCTTAGCGATGTAGAAGACGACGATGACGCAGATGATGACATTGACGACGAAGCGATTCTAAATGCGAAACTCGCTGCTCTCCAAGCTGAGACCAGGATAACCGGAAACAGAAGTTTCGCGCCACCCGATAACAAGAAATGCCGGTAGGTTATATTTCCCTCCTAGCTTTGACAAAGAGAACATTCATTGGTACTAGTCAACTAATAAGTACATCGTTTTTAGGGACGCGTTGACTGGAGTAGTCCAACAGATTTTCACGTCTTCGGGTAGTCATGATGACTTCAAACTCGGAGTGAGAGCTTTCGAAAGGGAGTACAAAAAGGTCAGATAATTGTTTCTATGGTACCTATGATACTTTTCAAGGTGCTCTCTGTTGAACAGCTCCGACTTCCGTTCTTCAACGAGTTAGACGTTCGTCTATCATTCATTGTAGGTTATATTTTCCTGGCGATTGTTGCCTAGCTTAATTTCAACCACTTGAAACAGTCTGCGTCTCTTTTTCCTCATCGACGAGCTCAAATAAACTTGAAAATGCAACGTCATCACGGTAGCATCACCAAAAAAAGATAGGAGAGGGATCAGAATTTGTTGCGAATAGTTCGTATATAGCTACTCAAGATATTTTTCCCACAGTATTAATGTTTTTAGGTGGAAGATGGTTCAAATTTTCGAGAACAACGTCGGTTTGTACTAGAAGTGGTGGCCAATTTTGCAGCCTCCGTCCTGCACTCCTCTGGCGATGTGTCAGTGGTTGAATTTCTCTGCGAGTTTTGCGAAACGGTACAGACGACTGATTTGGCGCAAAACATCGTTTTTGCAGTGGTCGGCGTTCAGTTTGGCCGACGCTCGAGTCAACATCGCCGTGTTGATCGCCTTCGTGTTCCGCAGCTGTCTGAGGGAGTCGCGCGGCGGCGACAGCGAACTTCTACCCAATCGGCAGCTCCGAAGATTTGTCGACGTTCTCAAGATGTTGATTCAAGACAAGGTGATAGCAAGTTCAAAGGAGATGGTTGAGTAGCATTTGCGTGGAGCAATCCTGAAGTCCATCAAAGTCGCTATGATGTCACAATGACACCCAAAAATTCTTGCGCACTGTAGAATTTCGAACGATATTCAGAACCCCGCCACTCGAGTGGAGACGATCGCCGCTTTTGGTGTAATACAGAACGTAGAACTCGACGCGGACTTTCTCGGAGAAGATGAGCGCAACCCCAAAGAAAGTCTCTCGGCCACAAACATCTTTTTTCAAAGTTCTGCTACAGTTGTCATGAAGAGTCTTCTGGATTATTCTCATCTGTGCCGCATGGCAGCCGTTCAGCTTTTTTCAGTGACCAGCAAAGAACAGGCCGACTTCCTAAGGAAACTCGCACTTTGTGACAATAACACCAAGGTTCGAACAAAGTTTTTTTGAGAAAAAGCCTGAAAGCCTCAGGTTCGCTGCCTTGCCATAGAAAAGTTCGGCGACGTGAACTTCAAAATGACATCAAACGTTGAAAGATTCGACTTCCTCTTCACTCTTCTCAAGGACTACGATCGTGCGAGAAACTTCATCGTCTAGCATCATTTCGTTTTCAGCTGCGATTCGCGAGGCCGCCAAAAAGTTTATCATTCAAAAGTATCTAACCATTCTGGCCGATAAAAGGAAGAAAGTGATGAGAAGAATCAATAAAGGGGAAGTTGTCGGTGAGTTCATCTTTGCGTTGCTGTTAATTATAAATCGAAAAAACTTCTTGAGAACTCGGGGAGTTCAAGAAAGATTAGTTTTGAAACCAGCCCAGAAGTCCGATTTTCGAGTATCTACGTCGATGAATGTCCATAGGGAGGCCTGTGAAGAAATAATTATCTAAAAGTTTTAATTTTTTTTTTTCAGTAGCCTTTGTTTTCTAAATCTTTTAAATATTCGTAGCTCAATTTTTTTTTCCTAGACCAAAATATGAATCAGTTTTTTTCGTGAAACTCTCTTTAGACCTAAACATTAAAAAATCTCGCATCGCATATTTTTGAGCCATTGCCTCTTACCGTAGCTAGTGTAAGTTATGGTGAGAGATAGGTGTTCATATTTGTATCTAAGAATTGACGAGCTTTTTTCATTCTAGTACATTTCGTATCAATCATTTGAGTGATAGAAATGAGACAAGAGGTACAAAAAAGTTCAATGAAGAAGTTGGATAGTTTTGCAGGGGCTTTCAAAGTCATCTAGACATGGGCCTTATTAAGATAAAATGGTCGTAGCCAAAGAATGACGCATTTTCATCAAAACACAGAGACTATGTGTTGACTCTGGACGCAACATGAATGGAAGAATAATTGCAGCGGTGGACTCACAGGGCGAAGTTTTGGACAGCGACGAGGAGATGCTCAACCAGAACCCGTTGTTCTCAACAGCCTCGATGATGTTGCTGAACATGCTGCCGCCTGCCATCACTGCCCAGGTGAGTCCATAGGTCAACTCCCTCTCCCTGAGTCTGTTCTTCAGGAGTACACCGACCTGAAGAGCGTTTTCTTTGAAGTTATCGATACTCTCCGGCGTCTTTACAAAACTTCGACCAAAGAAATGGATGCATTTATCGAGGAACTTTGCAACGACGTCAGTCCCAGTCCTCCCAACCTTCTGACACGAAAAACTGCAACAGAACTGCTTACCGTTCCGTAAGAATTTCTAATCAATTTCAAAAGGATTTCAGTGTCGGATGTAATATTAGGGTGGCAGGAAAGAAATGCGTGTTTTTGATGTCATTTAATTTTATCATAAAAACAAGGTTATCACAAATCAATTCGAACTGTAATTCCCATCTGTATTAGCACCTTGTCAACAATGCTCACGCAGAGAATGGATACTCTCTCTCACAAACTGGGCCGCCTACGAGTCAAAGAAGTTGCACCCCCAAATTTGGACTTCATCGGAGTTTTTCAATTTTTTTTTTTTTGGCTGTTTAGCGATCCAATGATTCGGACAGATGATAAATGCGAAGAGCCATGTCTGAGCATTGTAGCGGAAAAGCAGAAGTTTGCAGAACAATTTTTCTGATTTTGGGCTAACACATTTTCGCAAAAAAGCGATATTGTGAACCCATTTTTCCTTTCTCCTTTTTGCACTCCATTGCGTAATAAAACTGTTTTGTCTTGCAGCTATGGGTGTGTATTAACTGATGAGCCAGTTTCACAGGCGTCTGTTATGGATCCAGTCTAATGGCCTTTTAAAATCGCCTTTATCGTCGATTTTTCCGTGTTTTTTGATTTCAAAGGTCTTTTCGCCTAGTGAATAGCGCTAAAGCAATTCAAAATGTTAACTATCAGAAAAAAGCATCAATGGTGATCATAATATTAAAAGGTGCCAAGCTTCTGAATTTGATTTGTACTTTTTGAAATAACGCGAAAACTAGGTCCGCGAATATAGTTTTTGAAAGAAAGTTTTCAGAGCTATTTTTCTTATAGAAAGGCGGAATGAAAGTCAGCAAACTATATATCCAATGACGCACAAGGACAAGCCCTTTTCGACAAAAAATACCGTTCTAAATAATATTGCTTCTTGGATGAATTAGAAGCCGACAAAAACGAGCCGCATTTCTTTCATGCCACCCTAATAGTATTACTTTGTTAGGGAAGTTCCTTTCAAAAACTTCACAATTTGCTAAAATTTTCAAATTTTGTTTCAAGCTTGAAAAGCACCATGACTAGCAGAGCTTGCGAAGGTGCTCTCTAAATTGCGCAAACGACCTCGCGAAGTTGAGCATGACGGAAAAAATTAAGAAAAAATGCCCTTTTGTGACCATTTCGCGGGTCTGGTCGTCCCAAGGTGCATTGCAAAAAAAGAAGGTGTATCCAGGTGAGCTACACTTATTACCAATTTAAAAATTTTTACTCAACTTGGTAAGAGTTATCCTTCAGCGAGAAATTATGTTCTCTCCGCCATGAGCTTTTTCTTATCAGAGATGAATGGAACAAAAAAACATAATCACTTTTTCAGGGCGAACACGAGCGAGCAGTTGATGTACACGACTTGCTGGCGGTTCATGGTGGAGTTCGCAGTGGAGCGCGCTCCACGCAAATGTGACCACGAGAATACCATCGACCGGCTCGCTCCAGGCTTGCCTCACACGCTTCAGATCGCCAACAGGCCGGTTCACAACTCATTCTGAAAAACTTGAGTCAAACACCGAAGGAAAAGCTTTTCGATATTTTGAAGACCTCAATATGTATGTGATAAAGTGGACAACGACTCTGTTGTTCGTTCAAAGACGAATGTAAAGAATGGAGAGCGATTTAACAAAATTCTTAAAAGGGTTATTATTGGTTCACTGGGTATTCAACTAAAATTTATGTTCAGACTTAGAAATTCCAACTTATTCACTCATGAAATCACAACCGCTAGGTTTTTGTGCAAAGTGGGCCGATGAAAAATGATCTTATTTGATTTTATGTGCTCTTTGTTTCAGTCTCTTGGACGCGTGGAAGGAAAAAGAAGAGAAGGAACCGGCGGACGAAGAGGAAAACCATTTACAAGAGGTTTCACCTGTGGGCGATAGTTTGAACCCGATTTGATAATTTCACGATTCTCTTTTCATTTACAGCATACTCTGTACAATCTTCTGCTCATACTCAAACATTTGGAACGCGATAAAAACACAGAGCAAGTTTTTTTTTTTGCAAACTGAAGCTTCACCATGGCGTTAAAACTTACAGTTATTACAACTTTAGAAGTTTTCAAAGCGATTAAACTCCATACAAGACATCTTTGATCAAAAAGCATTTTTTTTCATAATTTTTATGAAAAAAAGACGAAAGTTTGCATATCGGAGACATGGTAAAACTCTGAAATGACTAGAAGGTAAGTCATTTTTCTCGTATGGAAATAGAGGGAGTCGAAAAGAATCTATCGAAGGATCATAGAACCTTAACCGGCAATCGAAAAAATTTCGTTCTTACAAGAAAAGTGTGTAAGGTGAACATCGCAGGTCTGGTTCCAACTTTTGGGGTAGATAGGCCTATATATATATATATATATATATATATACCCTATGGCGCTTGCAGATGAATCTTTTGATTTTTCGAATTAAAAATATATACATAAATATGGGAAAACATACGCTAAAATGCTTAACAACTGATTTTCCTCGGTTTTTCGATTTTCAAAACGTCTACTGTTATTCACTATCTCATAAGAAACACGAGAAAGCAACTTTTTCACATACAAAACGTTCCCTAGTTAGCAGATAATTATTTTTTTTTCGAATACTCACACCTGAGACTATCTACCACAGAAGTTTGAACCATACCTGCGATGTCCACCTTACACACTTCTCTCGTTAAAAAGTTTCGACGAGTGGCTAGTGAGAGGTTGATTTATCTGAGGATGATTCGAGAATTAAGAACGGCATAATTTCGAAGTCTTTAATAAATTTCAGTTGTTTAACTTGTTGATAAAAAAGTTTCAAACAGAAAATCTATATAGACGGTTGTCAGAAGATTTTTGAATCTTTGCATGGTTTTTTTCTTTCAGACTGAGAAAAGAGTGGCGGATGTTGCTGGAGAAAATACTTCTACGACAGCCGATGAAGCTGCTGACGGACGTGGTGATGGAGGACCTCGGCCGGATCCACGAAGGCTGTCCCCGGGTGCGTCCGCTCGTCCATCTCAAGCCTCACCGCAGCCTTCAGACTTTGCTCAACGTCATCGCCGACGTCATGCTCTCTTACGCACCGGACACCGCCGACGAGACAATTTCTTTGGCCATTTCTGGCAGCAACGGCCACGTCGTCCAGGTTTCTCACTATTTTTACCTTTTAGAACCGATTTCAAGTCCGAGGACGCCGACATCTACGAGTTGCAACTTCTTCACGGAGCTCTCAAAACGGGTCTTTTTAGCGATCTTTCGGATGAAATTATCGAGCGGCTGAACAAAATTGTAGGTTTTTTTTAATGAAAAATAAAACTCCCAAAAAACTTGAAATAAGCAAATGAGCTTTTCTTTCCTTTTTACCTACGGTTCAAAGAGGTCACATGCCCTTCCAATCAGTTTTTGCTTTCCGACTATTTCTTTTGAGCCAAAAACAAGTTTTCTCTTTGTAACATTTATATTTCTCCCATTTCACCTATTGCTGGAATGGTAGAAGCTTAGGGTCTGGTCCATAGGTTTCATCTCAATTTGCATGAAACATTTAAGGATAAGCAGAGACTTTCATGTTTCGAGCTGAAAGATATAATTGAAGACAACAATTGGAGTTTTCTTAATGGTCTAATGTAAACCAGTTGCTCCCAAGATAGTTGGACTTTTTTCAGAGACAGTTTCTGTCGCATAAAAAAGTGGAGTGTCGGGTTTGGGCCATACAATGTTTTGCAATGATCGGAGTTTTCGGCCGCGAGGCTTGCCACGGTCTGTACGAAATCGTCCACAAGAGGCTTCATCATGACGTTCTCCTGGTTAAGGTGATTGGGAACTTGGTCGAAATCAATACACTTTTTTGGACCCTTCAGCGTGTTTTTTGATGGAGCATTTTTTCGTTGAAGGATGAGCCAATTCAGATTAAAGACAAAGATTTCCATCAAATAGTTTTGAGATTAGTTTTCAAATACATTTGATTAACAGCTCGCGTGTATTGACTTCATGGTGGAGATGATCGGAAAGCACGGCTACAAGGTAATAAACGCGCAGTTCTCGCAAGTTTTCAAGAGAGACTCCAAAAGCACGGGTGCTACAGAACTGATGGACGAATTTTCCGGGATAATGCTCGAGGAAGTCGTTGCGACTTCTTAACGGAAAAAAATGTGCAACTTCAGAGCGTGGAAGAAGCACTTTGCTTGAAGACGTGCGAAGGAGCAGGCAAGATCCTGTTGAACGAGATCGGCATCGACTTCACTCAAAAGTCCTGGGCGAAAGTGCTCATGGCCTTTTTCTACAGGTTGCTCCCCACTCAAAGTTCAGTGCCGATTTGACTTTTTCAGAATGACTATCACTTCGGATCGTATTCGCAGCGCTATCGGCAGCTTTTTGAAAATATTCGGGTCTCTCTCAGCGTAGGTTCATTTTATTTTTCTCAATTTTCTTTAATATGAGAGTTTATGAACTATTCATAAAATTTTTTTATTTTTAATCAGCAAATTCTCTCTGCAAAACTGAATCTTTTGAAAAAATTTAATGAAATTTCACTAGAATATATGCAATTTGATTTTAGACACAACCAAAGAGGAATTCTGGATATTTTCAACGACTTCTTCAGTGAAGCCGAGTATGAGCATGACACAATCGTGAAGCACATGTCGCACGAAAAACTTTCGCGAATCGCGCCTTTGTTCGCCGTCCTCACGCGTCATTCACTCCTGCCTAAAAAGGAGAGACAGAGTGTAGGCCTCCAATCAGTACTGAGATGATCGACTTGTTGCAGAACACGCCTTGCCACGTTGAGCTGCTAAGGAAAGCCTTCCAGGAGCTCTACATGAAGATCGAGAGCATCCAAGCCAGATACTACTGCCATGTATCTTTTCGTTGAAATCGTAGGTCATTGATTTTCTTCAGATCCTTGATTTCGTGGAACTGGAATCTATCGAGCCCATCAAGATTCTCGAATTCATCGATCAGACAAACAATCTTATTGAAGTTCGTAACAATGATTTGAATGTTTGAAAGAAATTTTTTTAGATGAATGAAACGATTTCTGACCAAAAAACGCAAGTAGTGGAACTTCGAAGGTTTCTACGAAGGATGAAGAAGAACGTGGCTGAAGGAGACAATGCCGAAGAATACGAGGAAGAGGAAGAGTTCCAACTGAAGCAGGTTTGATTATTTCTTAGAGCTTTATGCGCCCAAAATGACCGATGAAAACCAAAGCTATTTTTCGAAATAGGGAGACTTTTGGTTTGAAGGCCTTAATGAAAAGGTTAAGGAACCAGAGGATGAAATTGAGAAAACTGCCACAGCTCCTCAGAAATCAACGCGTACTCCTCAAAGCCGCTTGATTACACCGAAAAAGGGGATGTCTGCTGCTAGACGTGGCAAAAACTCTACGAAAGTATCAGCAAACATTTATTTTTCCATTCAAAAATTAAAATTAGATACCAGCAACGCCCCTGAGCGTCGTTCACGAAATTCATGAGCTCGTCACGTCTCCATCAGGTTTTTTATTCTAAATTTTCTTCTTTGATTTTTCATATATTATAGTTACGGCGTCTACGAAGAAACGAAATGCGAAAATGGTTATCAAGTCTTCTGAAACAAGATCTCATCTGAACCGGTCTACCAAGAAAAAGAACTGATATATTTTACCAGCCTCTGAGTTTTCAAAAAATACTAACTTCACATTTCATCCATTCAACTTGATTTTTTTTTCTTTTTTCGCCTTTTTTGCAATACTTTCTGCGCTAAATAAATTTTGACTGTATTAAAAAACAAATCGATATAAGATCTAAACAGTTTCACTATTTTCTGGATGATCCTGCATTTGCTGGTGCGCAGTCGAACTTCCCTCGGACGACGTTTGCTTTCACAGAAATCAAGTCTCTTCTTCTTCCGCCGCGAACCAAAACCTGGAAAAAAGCGGAGGTAGCCCAAAAAATATATCGTTTTTGAGAAATATTCATGTCATCTTGGTTTTTCATTGATCACTTTTTTCAAACGTTTTGTTTGAGCACATTTTTATACTTACTTGGACGCCTAACTTTTTTAATTTGCGTACAAAACCTTTTTTGCAAATTGAATATCTCTGAATAACATTCTTCATAAGAATCAGTTTAGCAATGAGCTTAGAATTGTAGCATATTCCGAGCCAGCGTTTGGTTTTTTTTTCCAAATTGAAAGACGGATGTGTATATAAAGGGTAACTTTTTCCTGCTGTGCTTTTAAAAACGTGTTCGTCTCGCGCGAACACCCTAAACTCACTCATCAACGGGTTTTTTTCACTATAGACTTTTGTGGATTGAAGAAGAAATATAGCCCATTTCTTACCAAACTGCGAGTTTTAAAGATATACGAAAGAAAACAAAAATACTTTTTTTCACATGAGAAGGACAAAGAGTGAAGATTACGGAATACTGAAAGAAATGGCCCGAGATTTGCAACTTTTTTTCAAAGCCATCACGTTAGTTCATTTTTTAGCGGGGCCAACTCAGTACATAACTTTTGACGAGATAAAATTATAATACCTGTGAATGTTCTTGGAGATTGTGTCCGACGTTTGGAATGTAGGCGCAGACTTCAGCTCCGGTGGAGAGACGCACGATAGCGCATTTTCTGTTACCGGAGTTCGGCTTTTTCGGATGTCGAATCACAGCTGAATACTCCCCAGTAACACTCCAATTATTTATTCACGACTTGGACGGCGTAATGGGTAGATTGGCATAGATGTCTATGCGTACTCTACCAGAAAGGCGCACGGTGCCCGCACCAATAACCCGCTGCACGGTGCAAGTGGTAGTGCGGCTCCTCGCGTTTTTTAGACATTTCGGTGCTAATTGAGTGCATGCGCACGGTGCAGGCACTTATAGTTATTTTGTTATTCTTATTTATCATTTTTCGATTAAAATTGGACAAGGGAAATCGGATCAGGAGGCTGTGCCTGAATCGAAACAGCAAGAGCTCTAGCTTCATCTAAATATGGCTGAATAACTAAATTGAACTTCCTTAAGGAGGCATGCTGCTGCATCGTGCGCATGCACTCAATTTGCACCAAAATGTCTCAAAAAACGCGAGGAGCCGCACTACCACTTGCACCGTGCAGCGGATTATTGGTGCTGGCACCGTGCGCCGTTCTGGTAGAGTACGCGACGCGGCTATGCACTGGTCAATCGGAAATTTGATAAAAGTAGCGACCGGATAGCAACTTGTAAACAGTCGATCTGCGTATGCTAATCGGCGGTCGTTTGTATGCGACCGGGTACCATCTATATGGTACGTGGATAGTACCGGGTAGGTACCTAAAATTAGAGATTGCTACCGGGGGGTAAATCGGTCGTTGATTTAATAATAATAGTAATGATTTATTGCATTCACTAAAATATCATTTGTGAAAAATCAGGAGATTTTAGGACGAGTGTTTTTGTAAACTGTTCCAAGTGGTCGAAGATATTATTGTCTATTGCTGAAACAAAAAATAATCACCTCGGAAGCGTTGCCAGACAGTCTGGTAGCAATAGCAAATGTCAGGTATCTACAGGTACCATAGAAATAGTACCCGGTTGCATACAAAAGACCACAGATTAGCATACGCCGATCGACTTTTCACAAGCTGCTATCCGGTAGCTACTTGTATCGAGCTCCCGATTCAGCTTTGTATGACGAAACTCAAGATCAAGAGTGAGCCATCCTTTTTTTTTTCTCTTCGCCGATTTTTTTTATTATTTCGAATTTTTTCAGGGACCAGTGAAAGTTTGAATGAACAAAATTAAAATTTCTTCAAAAGCTATTTTCTACTTTTTCCTTGCATGATTACGTTCTACCTCTCCCGCCAACTTTGAATGGAGAGGCAGCATTTTCGCTTTCATTCGAAAAAAAATTCAATTCTTAAAAAGTGTAAAAACGTCTCACTTTTAAGAACGATGCCTTTGAAGTGGTTGAAGCCGGTGATAGGGCTTTTGTCCTTACTCCTGGCGCGTCTCTTGGGCGGACCATTTCGATAATGAATAAACTTAAAGACTGCTTTACTCGGAAAAAAAACCACAACCATGAATGTAGAATAATTGTTTGATATAAGAGAAGGGGAAAATTTTCTATTTGAAACTCCAAGAATATCTTTTCCATGGCTTAGGAATTTTTAAAAACAAAGGTCAATTGGGAGAGGGATACTTTAAAGGCGTATGATAATCGGTGGTCGTTTATTAGCGACCGGGAATTATCTCTATGGCGCCTGTATACACCAGGTAGCTTTTTTTGTTTCAACGTTAGTCAATACAATCTCGAAAGACGGTTTGTAAAAACTCTGATGCTAAATAAACGATCGATTTGCCAGCCGGTAGCAATCGCAATTTCTAGGCGACTAACGTTGAAACAAAAAAAAAACGTTTATTTAGCATCAGAGTTTTTATAAATTGTTTTTCAAGTTTTTATTGAGTAGCGTTGAAACAAAAAAAAACTACCCGGTAGCAATTGCAAATTTCAGGTACCTACCCGTTAGCTAATAAACAACCACCGATTGACTTCAAAATAGACCCGGGAGGTACTTGTATCCTTGATACAAAACTCTGAAAAAAAAAACCTGCAAGAAATTGTTTCGAGCAACCGTAGATGAAGTATGCAGTGAAGCAGCAGAAGCTGTGAAAGAACTGGAGGGCATTGTCGCGCAGAAACTCATTGGAGCCGTCGCCACAGAACAGCACAAACGCGAAAAAGCCTTTCCGAGCTGCGATAGCATTATTCTAGCTGAATATTGGAAATATTTCAGTTCTTGGAAAAAACTTTTCCAAAAAATTTCCAAAAAACTTTTTTGAACCTTGATGAACGAATTGAAATTTTTTGTAATTAAAAAAAAAGTCAGAGAGTGAAAAGGATGATTAAGTTTTGGAAAGGCGAATTCCACGAAAATGCTTTGAATATGACAAAATTTGCTCGGAAAACAATTGCGATGTGCTGAAACCCGAGAGACCACTTATGCGCAGACCCCAAAGGGGTCACTCGAGTGCCTACTCGGTCAGTAGCGCGCCTCCATTTAACAAAATCGTTCTTGAATTAAATCAATCTTCCACACGTCGTAAGCCATGGCATGTTTTATTTTATCATTTCAAAAAGAATATCTTTTTTTTTTGATTGAAAGAAAAGATCTTCTTTGAAATCCCGGAATCCCGCAAGTAGGGAATTGATCCCTATTGTGGAAGTAAATTTTTACAACTAGTTAGAGTGTCTTTTACAACAAAACCAGAATTTCAGATCATTCCTTTCAAAGCTCAGGAGAAGTTTGAATAAACTTCATACTTCACTTTCGCTTTGAAAGTTTCGAAAAGATGCGCGTTGTGGTTGTTGTTTATTGTTGTTTGATTCACTAAAAAGTTTGAAAACACAATAGCACGCGGTTCTTTTCTCTTTTCGAAAAATTTTTTCTCAATCCCTTTTTGACGTTTAGCTATCTTGTTTGAATGGTTTTCTCCTTCGAAACTATCCAGAAATTCGATAAATAGCTTCAGTTGTATTTCGTTACCTGTTCGTGAATTTATAAATATTATTTTGAAAATATAGTTTGAAATCAAGGAAAAGATGATTCGGACAACTCCCGCAGCTCTTCGTATTGCAAGAATCCAAGAAAAGCTGATGTTGGCAATCGGTCAACATAATATTCCTGGCCTGCGCTGGCTGGTGGAAGGATTCAATTAGTTGGTTTCCATTTTCACGACTTTCATAACCAAATATATGTACAGCTACGATACTCAAAGAGTCAAAGAAGTCGGTGCGGAGCGTGCAGCCGCGGAATGGATTGTGCGCTGTGGGGGACGCGTAAGGTCAGCTCAACGTTGCGAAAAACGATATTTTTTTCCAATTTATAGATTGCTCAATTTTTTGTGATAATTTATCGAAAGAAAATTTTTTTGCAGGTTTCATTCGATAAGCGATGAGTTTTCTGATTACAATGCTCTGATCAAGAGAACTGCGGAATTGGACCCGCGCGTTCCTGCAGATGACGTCGTGCTCCGTAGTATTTATGCAGAAGACGCCAGTGTCACCGGCTTCGGTTGCAGACATTTCGGTGCGGTTTTTTTTACCACTTAATATCTTATTAGTTAGTTAGTTGAGTCTACTCTGACAAAAAGGCTTCTCAAGTTTATTATTTACTACACAGCAGTTCAGACCTACAGGGGCCCGTCCGGTTTGCACTGCGCCGTCTCCGCTGGCCATACTAGACCATTTTCAATCATTTTTTCTGTTTTTAAAATGAACAAGGCTATTTCCGACAATAAAAGATAAAAAAAAACACAGAAAAAAATTTTTTTGTACTTACCAAATACGCATTCCCCAAATTAGACCATTTTTTAAGGCTTGCTAGCGTTTGGAAAAAAACTTAACACACGTTCTCTGAGAAAAATCGATGACTTTTTCAGTAATAAAAAGCAAAAACAAAATAAAAATTTTTTTGATTTGCTTCGAAATTTGATCACGGCTCACACACGTGCTTCTGATTATTTTTGCACCAGGTTCCAGGTGGCTCCGCCCCTTTTTAAAAGATACTGTAGACAGTAAGCTGAAAAAAATTAATTTTTTCCTGTTGAGAATTTTCATTCAAAAACGTTTGGAAATGTAAGAAAACACTATTTTTGAGTATTTTTTTCAGTTGTAACTTTTTTTCTAACTCGACTTCTTGGGGGAGAAAAAAATCGAAATTTCCTCAAAAACAGCGATTTTTTCAGTTTTTGAGCCATAACTTGAGTAAGAACCCCCCTATGGTACGACTTTTATTTCTGATTATGAAACTAGGGGTTTTCTTGTTCAAGAAAAAGTAGTTCTACAACAAATCCCTGGGGTGGGATAGTTGACCTCCATTCGACCGAAGGTGATCAACTTGAATCGGCTCAAAATTCGAAAAATCATTTTTCATCTAATTTGAAAGCTTCTT